>CM062618.1:58198344-58203344 GCA_025617555.3 Puccinia polysora
ATAATTTATAATTTATAATTTATAATTTATAATTTATAATTTATAATTTATAATTTATAATTTATAATTTATAATTTATAATTTATAATTTATAATTTATAATTTATAATTTATAATTTATAATTTATAATTATTTATTATTTATTATTCATTATTTATTATTCATTATTTATTATTTATTATTTATTATTTATTATTTATGATTTATTATTTATGATTTATTATTTATTATTTATTATTTATTATTTATTATTTATTATTTATTATTTATTATTTATTATTTATTATTTATTATTTATTATTTATTATTTATTATTTATTATTTATTATTTATTATTTATTATTTATTATTTATTATTTATTATTTATTATTTGTTATTTGTTATTTGTTATTTATTATTTATTATGGCGTATCAAAGTTAACCAAACCTGCCATTTTTTAATGGCGGGTTTCAACTCAAATCCGCCATTTCAAACCCGCCATTAAAAATCAAAAAAACCCACTTATTTCAGATCAGACGTGTCAAAGTTAACCTGAAATAAGTGGGTTTTTTCAAATAAAGTATTTAAATGCTTCCACCACCTGTCTGCGCCATACACCCCTGTCTTCCCACCTCCTTCTACCTCCAACCTCATTGGAAAATTTTTTACCCCCACCCTCATCATAAAATTGATTGACCACTCTCATCACTTTATCGCTCTCATCACTTGATCACCCTCATCCACTTCATCGCTCTCAAAAATTCATCACTCTCATCACTTAACCGCTCTCATCACTTGATCACTCTCATCCACTTTATTGCTCTCAAAACTTCACCACTCTCATCACTTTATCGCTCTCATCACTTGCATAGCCCTTACTCTTTCAAATGGCCCCTCAGCAAACCTCCCCCCGCAAGTCCAACACACCCAAGAGAACATTGCCAAGGAACTCCACAACAAACAATCCTCCCCCATCAACTTCCAAGGGCTCAAGTCAGCTCAAGAGAGCTGATCACATCATCCTGGTAAACTTGCTGAAAATCCCCTCCAACTACGATGCCTGCTTTGGATCTGACAACGAAACACGTGTTGGCCGACCTCCATCCTCTAAGGTCAATGGTTATCTCCTGATGGCCAATGAACTTAAGAACAAAACAAAAGGTAGGCTGGATCTGTCATCCAAACAGATGAGGGAGCGGTTCAAAAACTATCGAGCCAAGTACAAACAGGCCCACTCCATGTCTATCTCCACTGGCTTTGGTATCACCGACTTGGACAAAGCCAAAGGAATCAACTCGGTGGTTGATAAGTTGGACTCCATTTGTCCTTTTTATATTCAAATGGATGAAATCTTTGGAAAGAACGCCAAAATCACCCCCCTAGCTGCTTTCAATGCCCAACAATCCGATTCCGTTGATGCTGAGGACTTGGCTGGGGATGCTCAGCCTACCAACGGGGACCTTGATGAAACCTTGGCCTTGAAGTGGCCCCCATCTGATGACAAGGAGGATATTAAAACACAATTGGCTCCAATCACTTCTACTTTGGTATTGATTGATCAGTCAATCCCAAACTTGGACCCCTCACTTCCTTCTTTTGGTTGCTCTCTTCCTGGGGCAGAACAACTGGAGAACTTGCCCAATGAGGAGGATGTTATTCCTGGATCACCGTTGCCATCAACATCTGCTCAAGTAAGGAACTAAATTTTTTTTGATTCTGTCTGGTTGCTCCTGACTGATTTACATTTTAAAAAAACAGGCTCATCCATTTTTGATTGGCTGAAAAATCAAGCCAATGGGGCCTCACACATTTCCTTCAAATACTAGTGAGGACTTTCAGACTCAAACCTCCTCTGCCAAGGGTAAGCAAAAGGCCTCCAATTCCATCAATGTCAACCCCAAAAGTCATCAAAAGAGGAGAAACACTTCCAGTTTTTCGGGCTTTGAAGAAATCATGGAGAAGCAAGATTCATGTAAGTTGATTGATTCAATATCCTTGCTTGCAAAATCATGCTCATTGCCATTCCCTTCCAAAAAACAGTGAAATCACAAATTGAATCAGATAAACTTCAGTTTGAAAAGAAAAAGTGGGATTGTCAACTGGCCATGGATGGTCAAAAGCAGCAAGCCAAGACTTTGGCTAATCAACAAAAATTGGATGCTGAGTGGAGGTTGAAACAAGCTGAGCTAGAGTTTCAAAAAGAGGAAAAGGAGAAGGATCGGAAGCAAGTGCAACTGGAAAAGGAGAGGGAACAACAGGCAAACAAAAAAAGGATAAGGTATCAGTAGCTTTGGCTTGCATTGGCAGTGGTAGATTGGTAGAAAAATTACAGCAGATTACTCAAATGCTGGGCTTGTAAATATATTTGCATGGATGAAAGAAAAACAAATTATTTTTTACTACAACAACATTTGAGAGCATTCTTAACCCCACCAATATCCAGATATTTTTTGTTTTTATTGATATTTTTTTCTCTAGAGTAAATTTGGCCGTTTTTCATGTCCCTACAAGTGCTCTGAGTTTTTTTATTAATTTCAAGTGACATGGCCATTCTGGTATGGGTTGCTGTGTCCACAGCTGGAAAGGTTCAGAGCTTGTACTTGTTAGCCTCCCAAACCATTTTGACTATACCTTTTTGCTTGAAATCAATTCCAAAGCCAAGGTCAGGAAAAACAAATTGACCGTCCAAAACTTGATATTCATGCGTATCTTCAATAAGTCAACCATTTGATTTTTTGATTGGGACCACAAGTAAAAAGGAATAGCCAGAGATGTTGCCTTTGTCAATATGATCAGAATTGTAAAAAGAATTCGAGGTGAAAGTGAGGTGTGGGGAGCAATCAAAAGGTGTAGGCTTGGAACCAAATTCCAACAAAGAGAAAGAGGGGATGTTGCTGTCCTTCATGGTATCACGGTTTGATTCAAAGGCAAGTTTGGCCAAATTACAAAACATTTGTCCTGAAATTCGGGATACTTTGTCAGCCTTCAGGTTGAGGACAGCGTACTTATGAGGAGAAGATCTAATGGATGATTTCTTCACATAACGTCTGAATAACTCCAAAGGGTTCATCGATTTTCGCCAACCAATCACCCACATTTTTCCACCCCAGAATCTTGAGGGACCAACCGGGTTGACAAACCTTTTTGAACAGTGAAGAAATGTCGTCACAAAGTTGATATCTTTCTTATCTTGCTCAGATAGTCAATCCAAAGGCACAAATTCAATGGCGGAAACCAGAGCATGGTGATCAGATTGGTGGAGAACAATAACTTTTCCATGGTGGAAGAAGTGGAAAGCCCCAATTTTCTGTTTTGCTTGCTTAAACTCTTCCTGGGTGGGTTTTCAAGGGTTCTTTTTCTTTTCAGCCGTGATAGCAGGGTACAGATCCAAAGGGCATAGCTTTCGTCTAGACCAGGCAAACTTTTCCTTGATCCAGTCGTCAGTCACTTCCAAAGAAATTTCCGAATCCCTCATTTGAGCCCTCCTTTTTCTACGATTCCTCTGCTTGCCACCTCTCTTTATGTTTTTCATACCATCTCCTTCCATCTTTCTCCCTCCCAGGCACTTGCTGCACCCAAGGTGAGGATCAAGGTGAAATTTGAATGGTTGTATAACATTTTGAGTTTTGTAGGCAGTGAAGGAATCAATATCAAAAAAGGGGTAGGACAAACGAAAAGACCGGTCAAACAAATAAAATAAAAAAAAAATGTCAGCAACGTTCTCATTATCGGCAACAAACGGTGGGATTAAAAAAAATAAAAAAGAGATGAAAACCAAAACCTGGCAGAGCTAGAAAACCAAAAAAAAGAAACAAAAACAAAGAAAAAACAAAGGGAAAGTCAGTTCCCTGTACCCTCCAAAAACTCTGCATCAATCGGCCCAAACAATCGGCCAATCAATCCCGAATTGATCGCTTGATTGATTCACAATCAATCGGGAAATCGATTGCAAATCTATTTATTATTTATTATTTATTATTTATTATTTATTATTTATTATTTATTATTTATTATTTATTATTTATTATTTATTATTTATTATTTATTATTTATTATTTATTATTTATTATTTATTATTTATTATTTATTATTTATTATTTATTATTTATTATTTATTATTTATTATTTATTATTTATTATTTATTATTTATTATTTATTATTTATTATTTATTATTTATTATTTATTATTTATTATTTATTATTTATTATTTATTATTTATTATTTATTATTTATTATTTGATATTTATTATTTATTATTTATTATTTATTATTTATTATTTATTATTTATTATTTATTATTTATTATTTATTATTTATTATTTATTATTTATTATTTATTATTTATTATTTATTATTTATTATTTATTATTTATTATTTATTATTTATTATTTATTATTTATTATTTACTATTTATTATTTATTATTTATTATTTATTATTTATTATTTATTATTTATTATTTATTATTTATTATTTATTATTTATTATTTATTATTTATTATTTATTATTTATTATTTATTATTTATTATTTATTATTTATTATTTATTATTTATTATTTATTATTTATTATTTATTATTTATTATTTATTATTTATTATTTATTATTTATTATTTATTATTTATTATTTATTATTTATTATTTATTATTTATTATTTATTATTTATTATTTATTATTTATTATTTATTATTTATTATTTATTATTTATTATTTATTATTTATTATTTATTATTTATTATTTATTATTTATTATTTATTATTTATTATTTATTATTTATTATTTATTATTTATTATTTATTATTTATTATTTATTATTTATTATTTATTATTTATTATTTATTATTTATTATTTATTATTTATTATTTATTATTTATTATTTATTATTTATTATTTATTATTTATTATTTATTATTTATTATTTATTATTTATTATTTATTATTTATTATTTATTATTTATTATTTATTATTTATTATTTATTATTTATTATTTATTATTTATTATTTATTATTTA
>CM062618.1:58208344-58288235 GCA_025617555.3 Puccinia polysora
CTCAAACTCTTGATTACACCCCTCTGGCCCCTCCTCCTGAGCTATTATATAATCAAAAGGAGGAGCTGATTGAGGCTATCCAATGATGGGAAACATCCCATGGATATTCCATATCCAGCAGAGTATCATATTACAAGAATCAGGCCTACAATCATCAATGTAATAAATCTGGGGAATATAAAACCAGCAAAGATACCACCAAATTAAAAAAATCAATAAAGACAAATTTTCCTTTCAGGTTATCCAGGAATTTTTCAAAAAGATTTGGTGTTTGGATGGTCAAGTTTATATGTCCAGAGCACAAGAATCCACCTTCCATTGATTCTTCCACTCACCCCATCCACAGAAGAATCCAAGGGGAGCAAAAGGAGGTTGTTGAACATTTATCCAAAGCTGGAGTTCAACCTTTAACAATTCTTAACTCTCATATACAAAAATCATCATCACCTATCCATAAAAATCTGCCTAAAATTTACAAAAAATTATCCCAAATACAAAAAAATTTCCTTTATGGCAAACCTCCTGTGGAAGAACTTATACCAGAACTCTGGAATTCTTCTTTTTAATACAAAATGAAAAATGTGGATGGTGAAATTACTTCATTATTCATTTCAAACCCTGATTCCATGAAACTTCTCAAACTTTTCCCTAATATAATTATGATGGACTGTAAAAATAAAACCAATAAATTTGGAATACCCCTTCCTCATATTTTTGGGTTAAAAAGTTCTTCTAGAGGCTTCTCAGTTTCCTTCCGTTTTTTATCTTAAGAGGAAAAAAATACTATGATTGGGCCCTGACTCAACTTCAGGAAATATTTGAAGATAAAGAACCTAGTGTGATTGTGACAGAAAAGGAACCAGCACTTATTAGTTAAATTGAATCAGTTTTCCCTTCCTCTCATCATCTTCTCTGTGTATGGAAAATTTTCAAGAATATTCAAACTCATTGCAGGAAGCACTTTAAATCTGAAAATGAATGGAAGATATTGCAGAAACAATGGCATCAGTTGGGATATTCAAAATTTGAATAAACATATCAGGAACACCTCACAAAAATTTCTCTGGTCTAGATTCCTCCCACTTCTGACTAACTCCTTGATGACTGAATTTATCTAAAAAGTAAATTTCTCTCCTATTTGTAAAACAAATACTCTCACTTTGCAAACACAATTCAATCAAGAATAGAAGTTTCTCACTCCTACATTAAAAGATTCATCAATTCTTTTGTTGGATATTTCTATAATATAGTTCAAAATATTTACAGTTCCATCACCATACAAACCCATGAGAGAGTCATTGAAGACCATCATCAAGAATTCAAGCATCTCATTTGTTTTCCTAAACATGTGGATCATCTTTCTGGAAAGATCAGCCAATTAGCCCTCAAACGTTTTTATTCATTTCATAAAGTTACTAATTCTGCCACCAATTGCAACAACTGTGATTACCTTTCTTACATGGGTATATAATGTGTTCACAAAGTCAAATTGTCTTTCGGAAAGAGTGAACTCTTCCAAATTGATGATTTTCATCCTCAATTGCATGTCAAATATCCTATCTCAGTAAGTTTTTCTATTTTTTTCTTTTTGGTATTCAAGCTCAAATGAGTAATGTCCTGATTTATTTTGATTTTCATTTCTCCAGTTAACTGTGAACCCTGAATCAACTGAAGATTCAGAAAAAATTAAATTTCCAAACAAAGACAGTAATGAAAACCTATATTTCACTAAAATCTGTGAATAATTCAGAAATTTTACACCTGGGGAACAGCTATATTATCTGGATGAAAGCATGAAGCTTTACAGTGGCAGATATCAACTTACCCTGATTGAGGAGCCAAATTCCACTCAAAGATCCTAAGTAAGAGGAAGACCCAAATGAGAAGGCAAGAATTTCAAGAAGATATCTCATTCCTCAAGCAAAATAGATCCATCTGGTTTTTAATATTTAGAAGAACCCAAGGGCAGAGGAAAACCAAAGAATAAATTGATAGCACATTTGAAGGTCAGTCAGCATTTTTTTGGAAAAAGAAATGTATTAAATTTAATAATGAATTTTTTTTATTATGTGTTAAGGTTTCAAGAAGGTGCAAGGCCATCCAAGGGAAGGTGAAGGGAGAAACAAAGGAGGAATCAGTGGAAGAGGTAATTTCATAACTATACTTATTTTTCTGCAATGGGTTGTTATTTTTAATCAGTCCTTGTCATTTTTTTAACATAGAGTGAATTTTGGACTGGAAAGTAATATTCAGAAGATGATGAGGTGCAGATTGGAATGAAGGGGAAAATTCAGAAGATGAAGAGCTGCCAGATGTGGATGTAATTAAGATGGTGAGCTTTCATTTTCTTCTATTTTTGGCTAATTTTTTGGATATTACTTTTCTTTAATTTTTTCATTGAAAAAATTATCAGAGGTCTGGAACAATTGTTAATAAGCGGGTTGCTTCTCCTGAATAAAATTTAGGGGAAGAATCAAGAAGCTAAAGGTATCCAATGAATATAGTGATGCTCCTCACCATCCTCCTGGAAGGGAGGTATCAGCAGCCCCAACAATCAGTGAGAAAGTGAGTAAATTTGGTAATTTCTCATTTTAATTTTGTCTGATTTTTTTGGGGTTTTCCCTCTAGGTTTCCTGAACATTATCTTATTCTTCTTCTTGAATATTTGACCAAGTATCAATTGAAGATGTGAGTTTTATCTTTAGTCCATATTTTATGTTATAAAAAAGTCTGATTTTTGGTTTTAGTTCCAAAAAAGATTTTATTTCCCCAAAAGCAGCCATTCCACATATCTCACATGTTCAAGATGTCATAGGGGATGAGAAATGTGGCTTTAAAGCAGCAGAAATTTTTTGGGGAGGAACTCAGAAGAATGGATTGAAGTCAGGAAAGAAATGGTGAAAGAGCTTGATTCTAACCCAATCTTCAAGGACACAGCATCACCGTGTGATATCTGGGGTGAAAATTTCCAAGAAGCAAGAAGGCAACTGAACCAACTTTATTGACAAGCTCTCATTCAAATGTGGATGAAATTTCCATGCCATGGTTTCCTTCTGGATGAAAAATATAAGTGGCCAGTGGTTCTGTTTTATTCTTCAATGTCTTGCACTTATCTTCCTCTGAATTACCCTCCCACTACAAATTACAAAACTTCTCCTATTTGCTTCATTATTTTAGGAAGAATCCAAACATATAGTCTGATTGAAGTTCAATTCTGATCATTTGCCAGCTCCCAGGTTAGATCCACTTTGGATAAGATTTGTGAAAAATCATTCCAAATCTTGTAAAACCATTGTTAAGAGAAATTTGGATCTTGATAATGAGGTTTTGTTCCCTCCACTAAAATCAAGCAGAAAAATAAAACCAATCATAGTTGAATAAATTGTAATATTTGTATCCATATTTGTTCTTTATTTTTAATTTTTTGAATGAAGTTTTTAAGGTTTATGCAAGAATTCAGATGATCTCTAAAAAGTATTGATGAAATGTTTTTTTTGTTTTTTTAAAATCCTGAAATCTTGAATCACCCAAAAAAAATCAATTATAAAGGACAACAAAAGGATTCAAGAATCAGGTGACAAAAGTGAATTTTTCAAATTGTTTTGTTTTTTGATGGAATTTTGAAAGGTCAAAAATGAAATCCAAAAATTCTGGAAAAAAATTTAAAAAGCTCATGAATAGTTATTTTAAAATTATCAAAGCTTGAAACACCAAAAAAAATTAGTCAAAATGGCAAATGTAAGGATCCAGAAGTCCAATGAGAAAATTGAATTTTTGAATTCTTTGCTTTTTTAAAGGAATGTCTTAAGGTAAAAGAATAAATCCAAAAAATATGAAAAAAATATTTCAATGCTCTTTAACTGTCCTTATAGCTTTGTGATAGGTTGAATAACCCAAAAAAATGATATAAAAAGGAAAATAAAAGGATTCAAATTTCCACAGAGAAATTTGATTTTTTTGATTTCTTGTGTTTTTTGAAGGAATTCTTTGAGGTGAAAGGATTCATTCAAAAAATATGAGAAAAATCTTTGAAAAATCTTTGAATTTTGTTGAAAATTCATGGCAGCTGAAATAAACAAAAAAACAACACTTAAAATAGCCAAAGTAAGGATTTAAAAACCCATGCTAAAATTTGTTTTTACAGAATTTTTTCATTTTTCAATTGAATTTTTGAAGGGGTTCTAGTGCCTCCAGAATTACCAAAGATTTATTTTAGGGGTTTAAGATCCCCTGCTGCAGGTATTCAGATTCAAAATAAAAAAAGATGAATTCTTGAAACTTGCATGAAATATAGTTTTTTTGCATGAAATATCAAAGGGGCACAACCATGCAACAACATCAAAATGTGTGAAATAAATGGTTGAATGGGGAAAAAAATAATTTAATAAAAATAAAAAAAAATTTTTCATTTATTAACAAAAACACCAAATAGGAAAAAAAATGAAAAAATACAAGTTCAACTTGACTAGCCCTAAAGTAAACACACCAAAAATTAAATAAAAAATGAAAGTCCATGGAGCATCCCTGAAGTAAAAGTGCCCAAAAATACAAGTTCAACTTGAATAGCCCTAAAGTAAAAGTGCCAAAAAATACAAGTTCAACTTGACTACCCCTATAGTAAAAACACCAAAAAACAAAAAACAAGTTCAAATTGTGTTAAGCTGATCCAATCAAAAGAAGTAAAAATACTCCTTATGATGTGATGAGCCCAACACAAGTTGAACTGAATTACCAATAAAATCTCATTCAAAGAACATAAAATTATGATGTTAACTCAAAACACGCACTATAATGATGTTCAAAATGTGAAAAACCTTTATATTAATAGAATGACAATATCAGAATGTTAGACTGAACCCAAATGATGGAATTAAGATGATTTCTATAAATTAGAATACAATTCAAGTTGATATTTGAGGTGATCAACCCAATCAGAGGCTTTTTTAGAAATCATGGAACATGGTTTGGAAACTATGGGTAGGATTGAAATCACATCTCCCTTCAGTACAAGCTGGACCCAATGGTTATTGTTAAAAGTTGAAATGAATATTGGGTCTGATGCTTCTTTTAAACCCATTATCATAGGAGTATAAGTAAAAAATGAATCCAATGAAATGAAACATATTGGTCTTCCATAAGTATCTGCTATTATTTGACCCATATCTAACTTTGTAAGCCATTTTCAAGATGGAATCTTTTCATTGATGAATTTAAAATCAAGTCTTTTTTTTCTATCTTTTCAACATCTTTACTGCCTCCAAGGATCTTAGAATAGAACGTCTTATCTTTCATCAATGTTTCAATCAATTTATTTTTTACATTAAACCATCCATGCTCATCATACCCAAGTGATTTTGAAATGACTCTAAATCCACAATTCCCATCACCAACTGGATCCCAAACCTCCCCCAAAGACTTTTCAAAGTTCTCAGGTATTTGATTGAGTTAATTAAATTTTGGATCCTACAATCAAAAATTCATTAGTCAAAATTCTAATCTCATTAAGGGAAACAACACTCACCAAAGATGAGCTTCTGTTTGAACCCTCCATTTCTTCTTCTTCCTCCTTCAAAAATGAATCTGATTCCAACAGAAGGGACCCTAATGAACATTCAGTCTCTTCCACTGAACTATGAGCTTCAGATGAAGAACCATACTTGCACTACAGAAATCATTTTCCCATCAGTTCAATAAACCATAAAAATGAAAATTCCACCAAACAAAAGACTTACTGTCTTTGGCCTTTTTGGTCCCCTTTTAAACCTTTCCCCTCTTAATTTCTCTTTAAATGTATCAAAATTTGGAAAGTTCACAATGGGTTGATTTCAATTTGGAGTGAACATGGCTTGAACTTAACACCTTTGGATGAAGGCTTGTATTTGCAATCAAAGAAGCTGTATTCTTGAGCATTGACCTTAGAATCTCTAACCTAACTTCTTTAGGTTGTTCCCTATACATGGAATTCCACTTGCTAAACATTTTAGATTGTTCATTAAGCTGTGGATCTGTTTCAAACTTCAAAAAACCAAAAGAATTATCAATTTATCACTCCAATAATTAATCTGTCAATCCAATAATTAACCTTTCAATCAAATATTAAGGACCCTTCAAAAAACCCCACTTACTTCATTGGAAGGGTCATAGTCTAACTGCCACTGAGGATGAATATCCTCAGGCACAAAGAATCCTCTTGATGCTAGTATTTCACCTGAAATTTGGGAAAATTGCAATCCCATTGGTTTTGAATATGACTTTGAGCACACCTTGCCATCATGGTTGTACTTTAACTTCTCAAATTGTTCCCCAATGATTTTAATTGCCTCAATTAAAAATTTGTAACCCAAAGGTAAGAGTTCTGTTGGAAGACCTGTTCCCAAATTTATTCAAGAGTTCTTAAGTGCTGCATTGACTGATTGGATTTGAATTTAAATAGTTCCTTCAAGGTGTTTAGGCACTTCCAAAATATTCCCCAAGGATCCCACAAGTAATTGTTTGAAATTAAATGGGCCCCTTCTACTCAAGAAGTTCTTTTATTTACCAAGTCTGGGTTGACACAAGTTCAAGTCATTGCAAACATCTCTTTGATGGAGAAAATATTCTTTTCCATATAATCAAGTAAATCCTTTCATTCTTTCAAGAACCACTGTATACAAGTTTCAAAGTAAGCACTCCCAGCAGAGATCAATAGAAGAAGCAATAAATTGGAAGAATCTGAGTTCCACATCATTTACTTCTGCCTCCCCCTTGGTTTTAGAGGCCCCATACTTGGCCCAAAGAGTCATAGAACTTTGCAATCATTGATTTTAATTACTGAAGCTCACTTTAAAGTTTGCTTCAATGTTTTCAGACCAGTTCCAGGAGCACAAACTTCTGGATGACTCAGGGAAATTGTTTTAAGTAGCACAAATAAGAGCTTTTTCATGGTCCTGTGTGGTGACCAATTTGGGACACCTTGTGAAAAGAGGATTTTTTTCAAAATTTTTTTGCACATAATGTTTCATCTGAAGATCATAAATAATAATAATAATAATATATGCATATCACTGTGTTACTATGGGTACTCTTCTTGTTAAACTTCTCCCAAATTCCTCCTGTCCTAGCAGAATAGGAAGGGCTCTCCTAGGTTTTCCAAATCCCTGGATCCAATAATAATAATAATAATAATAATAATAATAATAATAATAATAATAATAATAATAATAATAATAATAATAATAATAATAATAATAATAATAATAATAATAATAATAATAATAATAATAATAATAATAATAATAATAATAATAATAATAATATATGTATATCACTGTGTTAATATGGGTACTCTTCTTCTTACCCTTCTACCAAAGTCCTCCTGTCCTAGAGGACTAGGAAGGGCTCTCCTAGGTTTTCCAAATCCCTGGATCCAAAAATAATAATAATAATAATAATAATAATAATAATATATGTATATCACTGTGTTACTATGGGTACTCTTCTTCTTTCCCTTCTCCCAAATTCCTCTTGTCCTAGCTGACTAGGAAGGGCTCTCCTAGGCTGTCCAAATCCCCGGATCCTATGTTCAACTCCTCCATGTTGTGCTTGCAGGCCGGATTTTTGGCCAAGTGCGCGCAATAATCATCACCCTCATCCCTATCAACAATCTTAATCCTCCTCAACTTTTTGTGTGTCAAAATCCCGGCCAAAATGAAGGCAGAAAAAAACAGCCAACCAGAACCAATAATCAAATTCATCCTCTCCCTTTGTCTTGCCTCCTCCTCCTCATCCCCTTTGATAATCATCAATCCCATCCATCTACCTCCCAACTTGATCATTCCATCCATCCTTTATTGTGCAAGCTCATAATCATCACCACCCCTCACTCAAAGTTCATCCAACTCATCCCTTCTTCCTCCTTGACTGCAGCAGCCAAGAGAGACAGCACCAATCCAAACCTGATACACCGACCCCCTCTGCAGATGGGACCTACCCTTTCTTCATCAGTTGCTTTTGGCTGTTGCAAGCCATTGTTGCGGCCATTTTCAAACTTACTGAAGCCCATCAGCAACTGAGCGCTGCTGCGTAACTCTGCCAACCGTTTTTGTGTGCCAGTCTGGCCATCATCTCTTGTCTCTCCATCCAATGTCTCCACTGTGTGGTTGCTCAAGCTCATCTTCCAATCATCTCTGCCACCAGGCTTTTTCTTTTTGTTTTCTCAAAAATATCTTTTTTTACTTCTTAATTTTTTTTTATGTAATTTTTCATTCAAATACCAAATCTGGGTTTTATTTCTCATCACTTTCAAAAAAAAAAAAATTCTTTTTTTGCTCTCATTTGTGTTATCCAATTTTAAATATTTTACAGGGTCTCTTGCCCATAAAAGGAGGGGCTCTCCCCTGCCTTTTTCCCCATCATCCATGAATCAATCAATCAATCCATCCATGATTTTATAGAAATAAATAATCCATGGGGACCTTTCCCCTTTATCTGAGCATCTTATCCAGGGTATATCTATGATTTCCCTTTGATCCTTGATCCTCCATACTCAAAACCTTTATCCACCCCTATGTGGCCTTTCCATATCACCAACCAATAGCCATTCTGGTTGAAGAAGAATTCATTTGGTTGGATTATTTAGTGTGTTATACAACTCCTTGATGCCTTTTTCCAACCAGACTGGTCCCAATAATTCTTTGATTTTTCTTCTGGAACCAGTCAAGTATGACTGAGAGGTTTCTTTGAGCTTGAAATCTGGAGTGTTGAACCTCCCTTATTTTCTTTGAAGTTGAATTTTTGCCATGCTACCCTTGATTCCCTTGAGAAGTTTTGGGTTATTCTTGTTCAAATTAGTTTTTGCCTTGCTTCTAGAGCTTCATAAAAAAATTGCTTTGTTTTTTACAACCACCCACAGTTATCTGGTACCCTTAAAGCACTTGATTGCGGAGAGTTGGGCAGGTTCATTGAGAACCTGGAGGTTGGTTGGGATTGAGTTGATCTTTCCTAATCTTCTGCTGATAACCAGAGTTATTAGCTTGTGGGCATTGTTACTTACAAACTTCCTTGTTCTATTGAACTCTGAACAAACTTTAACTCATTTTTTTCAAGTATTTTTAAAATCATCTTGCCTCAGATAGTTTTTGTTTCATTTCTACCAATTACCATAAAATTTAACCCTTTCCATCAATTCCTTATTCACAAGGTCCTGGAACTTCATCCCGGTTACATTGAAATATTTTTTTAAAACTCAGGAGGGCAGCCTAAAAAGCACCTTTTGGACTCCTTAGAAATGCCTGCGGCTCAGCACTGTTTGGAGTCTTACAACATCACAAAGACTTTGGGAGCCTTCTTGGAATCATAAACCAACTCCTTTAATGCATTCAATGCCAAACTGAATGAATAATATGTTTCTTTTTTTATAAAAACAAAAGCCTTTGTAAAGCTTTTATTGTTTGCAGTCATTCCTACAACATGCAATAGAGGGATGTTGTGCCTATTTGTTATATAGGTACAATCCCACAAAGAAATATGATGGAATTTTTTGCAAAGTTTTATAGACTCAGGATGAGCCAAGAAAAGGGCCTCTAAGTGACTCTCTCCACCAAACCTGGACCTGAAAAACCACTGGGATTCCAGGAGCATTTTCAATAGAATGTCCATAAAAACTTTCCCATCCAGTTCAGCAAGCTTTACCTTTTCCTTAGTGTTATAGATTGTTCTCTCATCAGTGTATTCTCCACCACCAATATTGCTCTCTTTCCTTTTAAGTTGAACTGTATTGAGCCCATCTTTCATGAATTCCTTAAGTAGATCTAAGGCTTGCCCTAAGATTCTCCTCAGTTGAGGAGGCCCTGAAAGGCTTTCAGATGGTTGATAATTGTGTAGGCCATTTCTAACAGAGAGATGCCATGCACAATCTGCTACTTTCCAAATTGGACGGATCATGAATTGACACCTGACCTTCCTAGTGTGAGTTTTCCTTTGAGATTTGGTGAGACATGGACCTTCATAAACCCCAAATATGTCACATGCTAGATCTACATATTTGCCTTTCCTTGCCTTGAAAGTTGTCAATGCATAGACATGCATGGCTGCCCATTTCTGAAAAGAAATCTTGGCTTCTTTCCTACTAGCAAAGGCTCTCAAAGGAGGAGGGTCAAGCAGTTCTGGCACCCCTTAGTTTCATAGTGATACCCCACATGGTTACATTAGTATTGATCAATCCAAATCCTTCTCAGTCAAATGACATATGAAATGTGACCCACCCCCTTTAGTCAATAAAAAATATTTTTGCAGTTGTGAAGAAAAATATTTTTCATGAATTTTAACCCTAGATGAGGATGCAATTGGGGCTTCCTATTTTTTCTTTTCCAACTCCCTACCCAAATCCCTAGATTACACAAAAGCTTTTTTAAATAAACTTTCAATTAATTCCTTTAACTTGGCCATGTTTAATCTGGGAGGGCTTGGGCTTTCCACTGTTCCCATAAACCAAAAACATTTAATGGTAACTTAGTATTCAGTTCAATTTTTAATCCAAAAAGTCCCATCATTTTCTCACTTTTGGGTTGAGAAAAATTAATTTATCCAATGGGCATATTTTGTGTGTGTATGTGGTTTGAGTCAAGCCTTTTTTTGCCAATAGGAAAAATTTTGGATTCCCAAGTTTCATTTTGGGGTCCAATAGTCCCACATAGTATGCCAGGTATCCAAATTTGGGTTGAAAGCAGGAAAATGTGGTCCAGGGGTGTGTAGGTACCCCAAATCCCCCCTCAAATGGCCCGTTTGGGGCTATTTTGCCCCAAATGGGCCTGGAAAACACAAATTGCGCATCACCCAGGGGGTGGCAAACCCCCAATTGCAACCCATTTTGAGTTGCAATTCCCCAATCCCGACTCAAGATGGGTTGCAACCCCTGGGGCATGCGCAAGTTGGAAGCAACTTGGCTTGCTTCTTGTTGGGGCTTGAATCACTGTTTGCAACCCATATTGGTTGTGAATGGCAATTCATGCCCATTTGAAACTCTGAGGTTGCAATTTTAACATTGGACTTCTTTTTTTATATTTTCATATTTATATTTTTATATTTTTATATTTTTTTAATTTTTTAATTTTTTAATTTTTAAAATTTTTTAATTTTTTAATTTTTGAATGTGTTAATTTGTTAATTGTTTTAAATTTTTAAATTTTTGAATTTTTAAATTTTTAAATTTTTAAATTTTTAAATTTTTTAATTCTTTATTTCTTTATTTCTTTATTTTCTTTATTTTTTCATTTTTTAATTTTTTAATTTTTAATTTTTAATTTTTTCTTATTTTTTGTTCCTTTTTTTCTTTCTTTTTTCTTTCTTTTTTCTTTCTTTTTTCTTTCTTTTTTCTTTCTTTTTTCTTTCTTTTTTCTTTCTTTTTTCTTTCTTTTTTCTTTCTTTTTTCTTTCTTTTTTCTTTCTTTTTTCTTTCTTTTTTCTTTCTTTTTTCTTTCTTTTTTCTTTCTTTTTTCTTTCTTTTTTCTTTCTTTTTTCTTTCTTTTTTCTTTCTTTTTTCTTTCTTTTTTCTTTCTTTTTTCTTTCTTTTTTCTTTCTTTTTTCTTTCTTTTTTCTTTCTTTTTTCTTTCTTTTTTCTTTCTTTTTTCTTTCTTTTTTCTTTCTTTTTTCTTTCTTTTTTCTTTCTTTTTTCTTTCTTTTTTCTTTCTTTTTTCTTTCTTTTTTCTTTCTTTTTTCTTTCTTTTTTCTTTCTTTTTTCTTTCTTTTTTCTTTCTTTTTCTTTCTTTTTTTCTTTCTTTTTTCTTTCTTTTTCTTTCTTTTTTCTTTCTTTTTTCTTTCTTTTTTCTTTCTTTTTTCTTTCTTTTTTTCTTTCTTTTTTCTTTCTTTTTTCTTCTTTTTTTCTTTCTTTTTTCTTTCTTTTTTCTTTCTTTTTTTCTTTCTTTTTTCTTTCTTTTTTCTTTCTTTTTTCTTTCTTCTTTTCTTTCTTTTTTCTTTCTTTTTTCTTTCTTTTTTCTTTCTTTTTTCTTTCTTTTTTCTTTCTTTTTTCTTTCTTTTTTCTTTCTTTTTTCTTTATTTTTTCTTTATTTTTTCTTTATTTTTTCTTTATTTTTCTTTTTTTTTTCTTTCCCTTTTTTTGTTCTTTTTGTTCTTTTCTTTTTTCTTTTTCTTTTTCTTCTTTGGTTTTCTTGTTCCACCTCCCTTTTTTTGGGCATTGTTATTTTCAGTCCCCAAATCATTCCTTTTTCATGTTTTCAACATCTCTCCAATTTTCCCATCAGTGTTGTCTTCCTTAAGTTCACATGGTTATGTCAACCTAGCCCCATAGGGGGACATCTCAAACTCCTAAAACAATGATTTGGGGATTTCTGGTGGATTTGAAATCCTTCAAAATTAGGTTCAAAACATTCCAAAAAAAAAAAGAACATTATATCACAAATTGTTTCACCTTTTTTCTGTTTATTTTGTAAAATCTGAAGAGACAGAAATTTCCAAATATAACAGGGAATTTAAATATGGTTTTTGAAGGTTTCCAGTTTGTCCATTTCCCGCCAAGAAATGGGATTAACACAAAACAAGGAAATTCCTTTCATCATTTTCTTTCCTCATCTTCCCATAGAATTTTCCAATTTTTCCGCTTGAAGCTTTTCAGTGAGCATTATAATGGGATCAATGAAATCATGTGAGTATTTTTTATAGCTTTTCTTTCCAAAAAACAATTGATGATTAAAAATAAAAAAGTGTCATTTTTTGTTCTAAAGCATTGAGTCAATAATAAATAGAAAAAATTTATGAAAACTTCAGCAAAAAAAATTATAATTCAATCAATATCAAGTTGTACTAATTTCTATCTTGGATGTGGAGAATTTTCAGGATGAAAAAAACATTTAAACGCCTGTGCAGGTTCAATTTTTCATGAATCAAGTAATCCCACTTTTGTGACTGATTTCTAGCAAAATTGTTCCAAAGGAAATCTCTGATAAGTTGAGAAAAAATTTCTAGATTTTATAATCTGAAAGGGCCAATGAACTAACAAATAACCTTGAGTAAACAACTTGATGAAGGAGTGTAATAGCAGAATGAAAGACAATTGAGGGGATTCTTACCCAAGGCACTTTCTCTAGTGTCAAGAATGGCTGTGATGGAAAAGGACAAGGAAAATAATGAAAAAGAAATAAAAGGAAAGTGGATCTGTAATGAAAAAGAAGCAAAAGATAAGAAGGAGGAAATCAATAGAGGATAGTGATAATTGTCAGATATCTCACATCTGATCAACCTAGATGATGTAAGGTTTTTGTTCAATTTGGTGAAGTTGATTTTGTGCGGATTTTGATTTGGGAAGAGCAAGGAATGGTTGAGAAGGATAGGGATGATGAATAATGGATGGGAATGGTCAAGAGGAATGGAATGAATAATGGATGAGCAGATGATAGAGGCGAATTTAGGGAGAATTGAGCGATCAGGAAGTCAAGAGAGAGTAAGAGAGCTAATTTGGGATGATGATCAAGAATGGGAAGCGGAATTGATGTTGTCAAAGGAGCTGGGATGCGGATTGGTATTTTAAGAGAAGATCAGATGTTGGAAAAAGAGCCATCTGGTCTGATTCTCCTTATTTGAAAGTTCCACACTGGGAGTAGGGTGAGGAAAGTTTGCGCGATACTCTTAAGTGAATTTGAAAATGAAAACATGACAAATAGTTGATGACAGAAAAAGAAAAAGAAAGAGAGGAAAAAAAAAAGAAAAAAACACAAGAGAAACTACACAATGAGGAAGAGAAGACACAGAAATGACAACATGCCGCCGTGATCAGATGTGAGGGGATAAAATGGTGGAGGTGAGATTGACAACAGAGGACCTCAGAGCTGCCTTATTAAGGCAATTGGCAAGCATTTGATGTGATGGAATGAGATGAGTAATGAGTGAATTATTATCTTGTTGTTCTCGCAACCACTTGATTTGCGTATCAATGTGTTTCAGGGCACCATGATGAGATTCTTGATTGACTAGATTGTTTAAGGCTTTGTTATTGATGAACGAGCAATACGTGTGATTTGCAGAGGGATTCATTTCTAGAAGAAGTTGTGAGAGCCAAATTTTCTCCTGTGTGGCCAGAACAAGAGCTTTCAACTCCCCTTCAGTAGATGATAGAGAGATTGATCCCTGGAGCTTGCTGTGCCATGAGACAGGACAGCCATAAAGCATAATAAGATATCCAGTATGACTTTGTCGTGACTTGGGTTCATTTCCACCGTCGGAATTGCTGTAAACTTCAACGTTGTATTGAAAGAAGGGACTTTGAAGGCGCAGGGCCATTTCTTTGGTGGAGTTTAGGTAGCGCCAGGCATGTTTTGATTTGATCCAGTGTTGAGTGCCAGGTTTGTTATTGAAACGGGAAAGATTGGATACAGCGTAAGAGAGATTGGGTTGGGTTCAGCTGGCAATGAAGTTGAGAAATCCAGTGGAGGACCAAAAATTAATGTAAAGCTTGAGAAAGGCTTCATGTTTGTCATTGGAGGCATTGGAGAGCTTGATGTTTGGGGTGAAAGGCGTACTAATTGGCTTGCAATTGGTGAGACTGAGTTCTCTAAGGGCAGTGTTCATGTGATTGGTCTGGAGAAGTCCTTATCTGTCTTTGGTGGTTACTAGTTCATTGAAAAGAATTTTCTTAAGAGGTCCATCCTGCAAAATTTTGAAAGCGGTCTTGAGACTGTTTCAAAATTCAACAGAATTCCCAAAAATTAACAGATCGTCGAAATATAAAAACATGTAAAGTTGCCTAGTCGTTCTGATGTAGAGACACGGGTCAGCGCTCGAGATGACAAAGCTTTCATTCAGGAGCCAGGTTTTGAGGGTTTCCTACCAACTTTTTGGCGCCTGCTTCAGTCCATAAAGCGCTTTGTTTAGCTTGAGGTAAGGAAAGGGAGAGTCGTAGCTAAGAGGGGTTTTGATGAAGATGTCTTCATCAAGCGGAGCATGGAGAAAAGCGGATTTTATATCCATTTGCCATAGAGTGAGTTTATGATGTAACGCATAGAGAAGAAGTACTCGGAGGGTTGTGATTGAGCCAGTGGAGGCATAGGTTTGTCCATAGTCAAAGAACTCCACCTGTTTGAATCCCTGAATGCATAAGCGCAATTTGAATGAAATTCCGGATTTGTTGGGGACGTCCTTGATTCTGTAAACCCAGACTGTCGTTAACGCATTCTTGCCTTTGGGAAGTGAGTGACATCCTTCCCAGACCTTCATGACTTCAATGCTAGTTAATTCTGATTTCATCGATTCAATCCATTTTGAACTTTCATTGCAATTGGTGGCTTTGTAGTAGTTCTTGGGAACAGATCAGACCATGAAGCCGTATTGTTGAGGTTTTTGAGGAGTGCTTTGATCTTGTAGAGTTGGGACAGATGGTGGAAGAAGTTCCTTAGTGACAATTTTGTCTTCCTCTGAATTGGATCTTGATGATTCAGAGATTGAGTCGGAGGGAGGAGAAGTTTGATTACTGGGGTTAGGATTGTTCTGAGGGAAGTTTTGGAGGAGAACGGATTCATTGGGGGAAAACAGAGGGTTATTGTTGGAATTGGAGGAAGTGGTCGGAGATGAGTGGGAATTTAGAGTATCAATGAGGAGAGAATCATCAGTAAGAAACGGATCAAAGAGGGAGTTGGTGTTAGAGTATTCATTTGGAAGAGAATATGAAAGAGGTAGATTTACAAAGATTTTAACGTGTTTGGAACAAAAAATGTATTTTGAGGATGGACAGTAGATTTGATACAAATTGAGCTCTAAGTCAAATCCAGTCAAAATGCCGTCTAAGCCTTTTTTGTCCAACTTGCCGATGGAGTGCGCTTGATTGAGAACTATGGCTTTGGAGCCAAGAACGTGGATGAGATGAAGTTTGGGAGGAGTTCTGGTCCAGAGTTTGTGGGCTGAGACTTTGGACTTGAAGGATGGGAGGAGATTGAGAATCAGAAAAGAGCTGACCAAGATTTCATCCCACAGGAATGTGGGTATGTTCATATTGATCATAGTTTTTTGTGCAGCTTTGAGAATGGTTTGGTTTGCCCTTTTGGCCACCAGATTGTGTTGGGGAGTGTATGGTTTGGAGGTGGAATGTTTGATGCCATTTTTGGAGAAGAAATTTGAAAGGCGGTAATTGACAAACTCGCCGCCGTTGTTGGAGTGAAAATTCTTTAACATACGTCCTTTTTGGTTGGCATGAAGCTTGATGAACTTGATTACTTTGTCAGGTACGTCGGATTTGAGTCTGATTGGTATGCATGTCTTGAATTTTGAACAGTTGTTGGTAAGTAACAGGAAGTAGCGACATCCAGAGAGTGACGGTGGATTGATAGGTCCAAAGACATTGGCATGAATTTTTTCAAAGGATTCTTGACTTGGAGGCAGATGGTTTTGAAATGATTGTTGGTGGATTTTACCTTTTGCGCAGGAGGCACAGTCAAGATGATTGTATTTGAGATTGGGGAATTCCTTGGAAAGAAGACAAGTCTTTTGGTGATGAGGATGACAAAATTGTTTATGAATGGTGGATAATGAGATAAATGAATAGGAAAGAGCCGGAAGATTAAATCCTTTGTTTATAAAGAAAAGATTGTCCTCAATAATGCCAGAAATGATTTGCGTGTTGTTGAAGGTAATAGCAAACTGATTGGTCAAAAAAAGAGTCAGGGAGCATCCTTTTTGAATAAGTTGGCTGAGTGACACAAGATTTATGGCGAGATTGGGGACATAGAGGGAGTCTTGAACATGGATGGTAGCGGAAGTAGTTGTCATGATGGCCGTCCCTTTTCCAAGTGAGGAGATTGGTGCATTGGGATTGCCCGTTTGCACTTCAGTTCCATTGGGATGAAGATGAGAAAATAAATTTGGATTATTGAACATACTGTTTGAGGCGCCAGAGTCGAGTAGTACTTGGTTAGGACTCAAAAGGGGTGAAAAGATCATGGCGAAGATGTAGGCAAGATGAGCTGAAGACAATTTTGGGGGGTATGAAGAAGCATTGGATGGAGTTGTTGGTTCTGTACCACTTTGATGATTGCTGTAAATGGGTCAAAGGTGAGGATAGAGCCACCAGCATTTGCTTTTCTCGTGATTGGGCTGAGGATTATGCCAGGTTGATTGGCATTTGATGGCCTTGTTCTTCGTCACTAGAGCTGAAGCGCAGGATCCAGCCATGACTTTGTTCTTGACTTGGTTGAGGTGTCTCAAGACAAGATCAGCATCAATTTTTCTCTCCCCAAGAGAATGAGTAATTGTTGTTTTGAGGTGTTTGAGTAATGGTGGAAATTTGTAGAGCAGTAAATATGCGGCTATATCATTGTCCGTTTGTATTCCAATCTCAGCAATTTGGAGTAGACAAGATCGAGCATTGGTAATGAACTTTTCAACCCTCTTGGGGTCAAACTGAAGATTGAGAAGATTAAAGAAAACTCTAGAACGGTTGGCAGTTTGAGACAAGGCGTAGTATTTGTTTATTGACTTCCATAGTTCAATTCCATTAGTTAGAAGATGGTCCTTCACACAATTAATGTAGGTGCAATTATCCAACTTGGCAAGAATATATCTGACTATCTCAAGATTCACCTGCGGAGAACATTTATTGGGTTCAGAGGAGTTAAGCCAGTGAGCAATTCCTTTCAGCGAGAGAATGGTAATGATTTTAGATTGCCATAGGGAGAAGTTGGAATCATTGAGATTGGGAATGGAGTCCGTCAGAGTCTTGAGTAGAGATTGCAAGGGATCCATTGGTCTTTGATGGTCAAAATTCTTCCATTGCAAAAGCTTTGGCTTTTAACCGTGATAAGTTGAGGATAAATTTCTAGATTTTATAATCTGCAAAGACCAATGAACTAGCAAATAACCTTGAGTAAAAAAATTGATGAAGGAGTGTAATAGCAGAATGAAAGACAATTGACGGGATTCTTACCCAAGGCACTTTCTCTAGTGTCAAGACTGGCTGTGATGGAAAAGGACAAGGAAAATAATGAAAAATAAATAAAAGGAAAGTGGATCTGTAATGAAAAAGAAGCAAAAGATAAGAAGGAGGAAATCAATAGAGGATAGTGATAATTGTCAGATATCTCACATATGATCAACCTAGATGATGTAAGGTTTTTGTTTGATTTGGTGAAGTTGATGTTGTGCGGATTTTGATTTGGGCGGAGCAAGGAATGGTTGAGAAGGATAGGGATGATGAATAATGGATGGGAATGGTTGAGAGGGATGGAATGAATAATGGATGAGCAGATGATAGAGGCAAATGTATGGAGAATTGAGCGATAAGGAAGTTGAGAGAGAGTAAGAGAGCTAATTTGGGATGATGATTGAGAATGGGAAGCAGAATTTATGTTGTCAAAGGAGCTGGGATGCAGATTGGTATTTTAAGAGAAGATCAGATGTTGGACAAAGAGCCATCTGGGCTGATTCTCCTCATTTGAAAGTTCCACACCGGGAGTAGGGTGAGGAAAGGTTGCGCGGTACTCTTAAGTGAATTTGAAAATGAAAACATGACAAATAGTTGATGACAGAAAAAGAAAAAGAAAGAGAGGAAAAAAAAAAGAAAAAAACACCAGAGAAACTACACAATGAGGAAGAGAAGACACGGAAATAAAAACAATCTCATTGGCAAGCTTGCCACAGTTCCAAACTATAGCAGAAAGAAAATATGTTCTTAAAATATTCCAAATGATGAAAGATATGGGAGATGTTTGAGAATTGGAAGTTTGAGGTGAATTTAGGGGAAATTAAGTTTTTGGCATCAAATCAGATAAAATTGAAACTTGCCTTTTGTATGTATCTGCCAGCAGAAAAAAATGGCAAGGGGATTTCACCCAGTGTCTTTGAGAGGCAGGTCCAGAAGGGTGGTCGACATATTTCCTTGATTTGGGAAAACTTTCATCCCTGAATTGATCCATCAAATTTTCATTCTTGAAAAGAGAGTTTGATTCCATTTCCTTGATCATTTACTGATGTATTGAAATACCATCTTCACTTTTAAAGCTACAATTAAATGCTACTGATCTAAACCCACATGCCCATTACCCATCACATCTTGAACATGTGAACTTTGGGGTATGGCTTTATTGGATAAAATGAAATTATTTTATGGATATTATGGAAATAAAAATTACTATTATTTAACAGGAAATCCAAAAAAAAAAGAAAAAATACTTACTTTATCAATAGTCACCACTTCAAAACTTTCACAAGATGAACAATGAAATTTTTAGCTTTCATTTGATCAAAAAAAAAGGAAAGGTTAATCAATGAAACATAAAGCAAGATGATTTCAGATCAATATTAAACTTTCAGTTTCAGATGCTGTAGCTGTGGGAGCAAAGGTTGGATTCCCTGGAGTCCTATTAGCATCTGCAACTGAATATTTTTGTTTTATTTTCTTGATCCTCTTCAAATTACTAGGAATCAGATTATAGGTAAAAACCCCTCATTGATCATTGTTCATGACCATGGATTCAAAAATAAAAATATGACAATTAATGAAAACTAGAAATACTAGACTGCTCTCCCCCTAAAAGGAATTACTAACTTCATTGATTATATCCAATTATTTAATCTCTGTTAGTTCTTCTCCTATGCATTTATCATCTTCTGTTGTGAATCCATCCTAAACACAACAAAATATTAGCCTAATTACGTAAAAAAAAAGAAATTGAAAAAAAGCACCTCTTCTTCTGAACCCTGTATATTTTTTCCCACTGCATTGTTTTGGGCTTCCTTCCCTTTAATTTTTATCAGTCTGAAATGTGAAAAAAACAAAGTCCAAAAATGTTATTTTGAAATCCATCCACAGGAAACTGAAAAAAAGACAGAAATAGAGAAGATTTACTATTCCTTTACCCACTTGGTACTTCATTTGTCTTCTTCTGCTCTCAGTTACTTCAACATATTCAAACCCAGATAGATCCATCTTAGAGGAAAACTGAAAAAATATTTTGAATTTATTGAGCAATAATTTGGGTCTATCACAAATTTTCCTTTCTTGGCTTGATAGGGTTTTTTGAATGGCAGTCAGTTTATACTTCCCTTTTAGCAGTTTTATTCTTCATCCAAGGTAAAAATGTTGTTCTCCTGGGAAAAATTTAAGGAATTATTTGGAGTTCATTCCGAAAACAATGTCAATTAGTTTTTGGCATAAGTCATTCTCAGCAAACTATTAATAATTCCAAAATAAAAAAAGAAACTTCAAAATCAATGTTGCATTTAATTTTTTCTTCAAAAAAAGAAAAAAAAACTGAAATAGGAGGTTTTACATGTCACTGGTGATGAAAATATTCCTGCAAAATGTTTTTCTTCTCAAGGTTTTCCTTCTTCACTTTTTTACACAATATGAAATATTATTCAACTACAATTGGTATAATGTTTCTGATTGATCTTTTTGAGGGAAAAAACCTCATTAACAAGCTATAAATCCTTCTGAATGGTTGTTTTCCAAGATTTGGAATTCTTGGTCACAAATATTTTCCAGAGTGGGTCTATTTTGGGAGCTGGTCATGTACCAGAGTTGAAATTCAAGGAGAATGTATGTTTGAGAAATTCTGACAGAGTAAATAAAATAGGAGAATATTTGGAATTTGGAGTGGGAGGGGAAATTGTAGGAATATAAGTGCAAGGAATTAAAGAAGAAAAAACAACCACTGGAAAATTATATGTTTCAGCCAGAAGGAAACCATGGAATGGAAATCTCATCCACATATTCATGGGACTTGGGTTGTAAAGGTATTTCATTTGCCTTATTTCTTCTTGAATATTTTCACCCCAGATTTCAATTTCAATATTTTTTATTCAATCCATTCCCAAAATCTGGGGGAAATTGTCACACGACCACCTCACGTACTATAGGGCAATTCTTAGATGATCATGAGCGCAAAGGAATGCCAAGTGCAAGAGCAAGAGCAAATAGCAAGGCTCAGTTGCAAAGTGCAAACTTGGTTATGTCACTCAACAAACAGAAAGAGGAATGGAATGTGTTCTGAAGAAGGAAACTCAACCTGAGTCCAATGTGATAACTAGGTTGTAGCAAAATGCGAGAACATATGAAATTAACTAACTGAGGAGACAATCATCAGGCAAGGGGATAGCCCTTATAAGGTAATCCAAAGTGACTAGATACAACCTGGTGATGAGCTAACTACAGTTGAAGCGGTGAGGCAATGAATGACAGGAACGGGATAGGAAATGAAGCAGTGGTATAGATCCAAGGTCATAGCGTAAGTGCAAGACAATAGAATATGAGCGTACAATTGTATGACGAATTGGGACAGGAGCAAGTGACGTTGAAGGTAATGCAAATGAGAGGTAATAGTGTACGCAGGGTAGGGACTAGTCCAATTTCAAACTATACAGTATTGATGGCTTAGTTAGACATAGATGCAAACTAACAAACAATGCATGACCAAAGATGGAAGTCCAAGGCTGTTGATTGGCCAGGGAAGGAGATCGGATCTCATAATGGATGGCCGACCAGTATGGAGTTAACCGCAAAGTTTGCAATTATATACTGAGTTGGTTGCCAAGATTGGAAGGTCAGCGCGAGCCAGAGGAAATAGTGGATTGCACCATTGATGTTGTGCTTTTATTTGTGTCACGCTTTTAGACTGAAGTTGATGGTACTGAGGAGAGGACATGTCAAAGTGATGAAGACAATAATCATTAAGTGCAAAGCGTGACAGTTGCCCGGGTATAAAGACGCGAGCTCCTGCAAGCGTTCAGGTAAATTTTCCCATTGATTTCAAGTTGTTAATTATTACTGTATACCCTTATACATTATTTAATTTATTACTCAATAGATTTATAATTTATATAAAATTTTGTCATTGTCGTCCCGCCGTTGCAAAAAATGTATTTGCCGCAACAAGCGTTGTGTTCCTAGTACTGCCGTCTGAGGACTTTGAGGCAAGTGCAAGCAATGTTGCCTTCGCAAAGTGGCATGCAATTTCCCTATAAATGTTGAGTTGAATGTTGAGGGTCCCGCGGAGTCATTGAGGGTGATGCAAAGTTGTAGGTTGGCGCCAAGGGTTAACTACAAAATACTACCGTTGCCGGAGATTGAATACTTGGGGACTTGAGTTTCTGGTGAGTACTAATTTGGACTGACTAATGATCATAAAATAGTAAATAATTTTGCTTGTTTTGCTAGTGTTGCCTCGTTTCCAAAGATATACTACAAACACTCTACCACCACCACCACCTTACTGGGGACCACTGACTGAACTCCAGGGGGCCCAGATGAATGCCAAGGTGCGAGGCGAAGTGTCCAGTACGGAACTGGTAGGAGTCATAACCAAGGAAGCAAGGGAGGAGGAAAGAAACAAAGCAGAAGGAGAATCCGGAAATGGAGGAAACAGAAATGGAGGGAGCGGAAATGGAGCGGATGAATTAGGAGAAGGAAATGGAGGAGATGGAAGGGATGGAGTGGATGGGACGGAAGAAATGGAAGGCCAAGGCAAAACAGATCCGGTGCGAGTCGTAGGGCCAATTGAAACGGATGCACGGCAGCTGACGGACAATATTGGAGAAGGCACGTTGGGAGGCCAGAGAAAGAGAGCGTACGAAGACCTCTTGGAGGAAGGCAGATGGAATGCTTGGCCAAAGCAAGCTTGGATTGCGAGGTGCGAGCACATCTTTGAGAGGCACATTGTAACGGAAGTGCTAGTTCTCCAAAGAATGTCCGCACTAATCAACAATGAAGACCTGGATACTTTTCAATCCATGGTTGCAGAATTGACAGCAAATTGGGAGGATGCGGAGATAGAAGTAAAGGATACTTTGTAATTATTTATTATAAATATTTATATTTTCACCCTTTTTTTTTTTTTTTTTTTTTTTTTTTTTTATTAAAAATAGAAATATTATTATTATTATTATTTTTTTTAATAATAAGAAATGAAGTTTCATTTAGTAGAAATGAAAGAGAAATTAGAGAAAGGAATAACACGGTGAGATGAAGGAATTAACTGATGAAATGATGGTGTGAAATAAAATGGGGTTAAATGAGATGGAATATGGAATGGAATGGGATTGGATGAGATAGAATGCAAGATGAAATGGGATTGAATAAGATAAAATGTGGAATGGAATGGAATGGGATTGGATGGGATGAAATGTGGAACGGAATGGAATGGGATTGGATGGGATGAAATGTGGAATGGAATGGAATGGGATTGGATGGGATGAAATGTGGAATGGAATGGAATGGGATTGGATGGGATAGAATCATGATTGTCAAGGTTTGCAAGGGTAGCTTGCATGGAAGTCTCGAATCAGGTCAGGTGAATTGCAAAGGTGATGGGCTGGTTCCCACAAGGTGCGATCTTTGTTGGACTGGAAGCCAGACCATTCAACAAGGTATTGAAGTTTTCCTTTGCATAACCTGGAATCCAGAATACGGCTTACTTCCCATTCTTGATGATCGAGGACAGTGACCGGTTCAGGAGGGGGATGAGTCTTGCCCGGATATAGGACTTGAGCTGGCTCTAGGAGAGACACATGAAAGACCGGGTGGATACCTTTCCATTTTGCAGGTAAAGTAAGTTTAAAGGCGTTAGGGGAGATAACTGATTCTACTTTAAAGGGGCCAAGCTTTCTTTTGGAGAGTTTGCAAGTTGGGAGAGTGCTGCAAATGTTGCAAGCATTGAGCCATACTTGATCTCCTACTGCAAAGGTTGGAGCCGAAGTGCAAGATTGTTCTGCTTGCTCCTTATAGCGCTGGTTTGCTTCTTTGAGGTTGGTTCAAAGTTGCAATTGAAGGGATTGAATTTGTTCAAGGTAATCGGTATCAGGTTGAGAAGGTGCTACGTGAAGGGAAGAGAAAGTTGGGTTTCTACCATAAAGAGTTTGGAAGGGCAACTGTTTGGTGGAGGAATGAGTGGAGTTGTTGTAGGCAAATTCAGCTAGTGGGAGCCATTGCAACCAGTTGTCTTGTTGATAGGCAACATACATTCAAAGATATTGTTTGAGAATCTGATTAACTTGCTTGGTTTGCCCATCCGTTTCCCGGTGGTAAGCCGTTGATAAATTGCAAGTGATCTTCAAATGTTGGCATAGCAAGGTCCAGAAGCTTGAGACAAACAGAGATCCACGATCACTAACTATATTATCAGGGAGACCATGTTTCAAAAATACATATTCTATGAATAAGTTAGCTAAGTCTTCTGAAGAGGCCGTCACATTACTGCTTAAAAATAAAGCCATCTTTGAGAATCAATCTACTATTACTAAAATAGAATCATATCCACTAGAAGAAGGTAATTGAGAGATGAAATGCATAGACAGCAAGTGCCAAGGATGAGGCAGAATTGGAAGTGGCTGGAGCAGCCCATACTTCCGGTGTTTCAAGGACTTGTTACAATTGCAATCATAGCACGCGCTAACATAGTCTTTTACTTCTTTGGTCATACCAGGCCAGTAGAAGTCTTGTTCAATCAATTGGTAGGTTTTATCCTGCCCATGATGACCAGCAAGCGGAGAATTGTGCCATGACTCAAAGATATCTAACTTAATGCAAGAATTATCTGGCACTACTATACAATTATCATAGACTAAAAAGTCATTATCATCAATAATGTAACTACTATCTAATAAGTTTGCACTTTTGCAAAGTTCAATACACTTGGGGTTGTCGCGTTGAGCTTGTTGGAGTTCGGAAGCCAAATCTTGTAAGCAAGCAATGATTGAACTGAGTTGGGCAGATTGGGTTGAGAAGAGTGTCCTAACGTTTTCAGGGTTGTTTTCGGCAAAGGTGCTCCCCCCCGGGTAAACGTTGTCCCAACGTGATAAAGCATCAGGAACTACCGCTTGCTTCCCAGGACGGTATGTGATTGTAAAGTGGAACTCGGAGAGGTATTCGGCCCATTGTGCCTGTCTACGTGTGAGGACTTTTGAGCTCATGAAATACTTCAAAGAATTATGATCAGTTAAAACTTCAAAGGATTCCCTAAGGCTCAAAAGGTATGAACGCCATTTTTTCAAGCAATAAACGATTGCAAGAAGTTCCTTGTCATGAATCTCATAGTTAAGCTCTGCAGCAAGCAACTTGCAAGACTCAAAAGCTACGGGATGAAAGAGAGAAGTGGAGGAAGAAAACTGCGAGATTACTCCTGCAATTGCATAGTTGCTTGCTTCTGTTTTGACAATAGTGCAAGCTAGCTTGTTGAAGTGAGCGAGTATTGGAGCAGTGGTGAACACTTTCTTCAGAGCTTTGAACTCCAAAGCAGCTTGTTTGGTAAAAACAAAAGGAGTGTCTTTTTGAAGAAGGTTAGTAAGATTCACCGTTTTTTCGGCATAAAGCGCAATAAATCTTCTATAGAAATTACTGAAACCAAGGAAAACTTGAAGAGATTTAACCAAAGAAGGTGGGGGCCAGTCCAATATGCGTTTTCTTTTTGCTGGGTCCATCAATAGTCCTTGCTGCAAGACTACAACACCTAGAAAATGAAGAGAAGAGGAATGGAACTTGCACTTAGAGGCTATGGCAAACAGGTCATTCTTGCAAAGTTGCTGCAGCACCTCTTGCACATGTGCAATGTGATCTTTGAGGTTCCTTGAGTAGACTAGTATATCATCGAGATATACCACAAGGTATTTACCTACGAGATTGGAGAAAATGTCATTGAAAAAATGTTGGAAAGTGGAAGGAGCGTTACAGAGGCAAAAAGGCATGACAGTATACTCATAACTGCCAAACCGGGTTCTCATTGCAGTTAAATACTCATGACCTTCCTTAATGCAAATTAGGTTATAGGCACCTTGAAGGTCTAACTTCAAGAAATAAGTAGCTCCATGGAAGAGAGTAAGGAGATGTGACATAGGCAGTACTGGATAGGCATTCTTCTGGGTTACCTGGTTCAGTTTCCTGTAGTCAACACAAAGGCAAAGTCCGCCTTCCTTTTTTGGAACAAATAGGACAGGTGAACCGGTATTCAAATCACTTGGTCAAAGAAATCCTTTTGCTACATTTTCCGCAATGTAGTCTTGAAGCGCAATTGATTCTTGCGTTGAGAGAGAGTAGACTGGTCCTGGTGCTGGAGGTGGGCCAGTAAGTTCGATCTTGTGATTGTAAGGACGGGATGGAGGCAGTTTATCTGCTTTTGCAGCTGAAAAGACTTCAGAAAAGTCATGATAAACCAAAGGTAAAGACTCTCAAATGATTTCTAAATCTTCAATCTTGTCATCTTTGAGCACCAGGTTTGAGGTGCTTGCATGGTGCAAGAGGATTAGGGAGCTCAAAATACACCGTTTTGTTGGTGTCTGTTTCTCTTCAAAAGAACAGGAAAGAGGTAAGCTGGATAGGTAAGCAATAACTCCTAAATCTGAAGAGGGAATTTGGGAATGAAGGTCAGGATATTGCAAATCTCCTGGCGGAAAAGTGTCATCCAACTCAATGAAAGTGTCAGGTAGGCTGTTTAATTCCTGATTGACGGAAAGGTTAGCGTTCTGGGGGTGCAAGGTTCATAGGTTAATTACTCCTTCTTGCCAATTCACATCCGGATTCCAGTAAACTAGGAAATCATGGCCTAGAATGGTATCATCCATTCCGGGTATAGCCAAGACAAATAAATCCCATTTGAAGCTGGGGAAATTGGAGAATGCAAAGGTCCATTTTGCCTTTTGGGAAACCCAATAGGACGGTTCAGTCGCACTACTTACTAAATAGATAGGAAATTTATCTATCTCGGAACGCATAAGATTTTTGGAAGTGGCAAAAGATTCACTGATGAAGGAAACATTAGCGCCGGAATCAAGTAATACTTGATAAGGAGTGTTGTTGGAATGGAATAGGATAAATCTTGAACTTGGAGCACCTAGTGACTTGCAAGTGCAAAGATTTACTCGCGGTGATTTAGATAATGTGTAGTTTTCCTTGCAAGTATCAGAAAAACTGCAAGCTAACTTTTTGACTGCTTAGCGGCTTCAGGCGCTAACCTCTTTGCACAGCTGTTGAAATCATGTTTTCCTCCACAATACATACACAGCCCTTCCTTTTCCCTTCTTAGCCGTTCCTTGTTTTGAAGCATCCCGGTTTCTTTGTCCAAGAACTTCGGAGTTTTGGCGACGGCTGCCCCTTTCAATTTGGAGTTTGAAGTCGGGGTTGGTTTGGATGGTTTTGGGTTCCTCGTGTTTTGCTTCAAGGAGTCGTCCACCCTTGGAGCCAAGGTGGACAGTCCATGGTTGTTTTGCCAAGAGCAATTCTTGTCATGATAGCCATTATCAAGCTCAATCACTCAATTTATTTGCTGCTGAAGCAAGGTTGTATTATGACCCCCAACTACAAGCTGTTTGATTAAGCGTGCCAGTAGACCCTTTCGGAAATGGAATAGAAGAGCGGCCTTGTTCCACTGGATGCAAGAATGCAAGGTTTGAAAATGAGAAAAATAAACGGAGGCTCTACTATTCTCCTTCATAACTAAACTATTAAGTTTGTATTTGGCGTTTTGAACTTCATTGGGATTGCCAAACAGGGTGAACAGTTGTTGCTCAAACCTGTCCCAGTTGTTGAGAATTCAAGTGGGACTGTCATTGGACAAAAGTTCAAGGTACCGTTTGAACCACTGCAAGGCTCTACCTCCTAAGAAGGAAGAAGCATACATAGCTTTATGTCTATTGGAAGGAAAGTTGTTGGAGTCATTTGAAAAGATGATTTTAAAAGACTGTAGGTAGGATCTAAGTTTATGAGGGTGTTCTCCCGTAAAGTGATTGGGTTGTTTCATGCCCGGAGTGCAAAAGCTAGGAGTACTTGGACTAGATTGCTGGGCACCATGAGTGAGGGCCTGGATCAATGTTGAAAGCAGGGTCGGAGCATCAGGCTTGGGAGCAGTAGTGCAAACCCCTGGTCTACCACAAGTCAAGGTTTCATCGCAAGAATGGTCGGAGTCTGGGAATTCCGCAAGAGGGTCCATAGGAGCATCCCGTGAAGGAGCCCGAGGATCATTGAGAGGTTCAACAGATGGTGATTTAGAAGGAGGAACGGGATCTAAGGGTTGTTGGGCCCGAGGAGCGCTGGTTCTCCCTACCCGATGAATCTCATCATTGTAAGGGGCGAGGGAGGCATTCCCAGTTGAGCGAGTATGTGACATCGAAAAGAAGAAGTCTACTATAGGTTGGAAGGCTACAATAGATGAGTTGAGTTAGTTAATTTACTGTCACACGACCACCCCACGTACTATAGGGCAATTCTTAGATGATTGTGAGCGCGAAGGAATGCCAAGTGCAAGGGCAAGTGCAAATAGCAAGGCTCAGTTGCAAAGTGCAAACTTGGTTATGCGACTCAACAAACGGCAAGAGGAATGGAATGTTTTCCAAAGAAGGAAACTCAACCTGAGCACAATGTGATAACTAGGTTGTAGCAAAATGCGAGAATGTATGAAATTAACTAACTGAGGAGACAATCATCAGGCAAGGGGATAGCCCTTATAAGGTAATCCAAAGTGACTAGATACAACCTGGTGATGAGCTAACTACAGTTGAAGCGGTGAGGCAATGAATGACAGGAACGGGATAGGAAATGAAGCAGTGGTATAGATCCGAGGTCATAGCGTAAGTGCAAGACAATAGAATTTGCGCGTACAATTGTATGACGAATTGGGACAGGAGCGAGTGACGTTGAAGGTAATGCAAATGAGAGGTAATAGTGTATGCAGGGTAGGGACTAGTCCAATTGCAAACTATAAAGTAGTGATGGCTTAGTTAGACTTAGATGCGAACTAACAAACAATGCATGACCAAAGATGGAAGTCCGAGGCTGTTGATTGGCCAGGGAAGGAGATCGGATCTCATAATGGATGGCCAACCAGTATGGAGTTAACCGCAAAGTTCGCAAGTATATACTGAGTTGATCGCCAAGATTGGAAGGTCAGCGCAAGCCAGAGGAAATAGCGGATCACACCATTGATTTTGTGCTTTTATTTGTGTCACGCTTTTAGACTGAAGTAGATGGTACTGAGGAGAGGACATGTTGAAGTGATGAAGACAACAATCCTTAAGTGCAAAGTGTGACAGAAATTCACTACAGCCATTTTTTTCATCTATTCCCAGATTTCCAAATTTTTCAAAATCATATCAAAAGTCTCCCATTTTTTCATGTCAATTTTTTCATTCAATCCATTCCCAAAATTTGGGGGAAAATTCCAGGGCCAGTTTTTCTTTCATTCCCCAGATTTCCCACTTCACAAAAATTATTTCAAAAATATCATATTTTTTCAAGCCACCTTTTTTATTCAATGAATTCTTCAAATTTGGAGGAAATAAAATTCTTTGAAACAAGGATTTAAATTTCATATATCCCAGAAATCTATTCATTTCAAAATTATATTGTGTTCAAGTTATGCCTATATCAATAAATTGACATTTATTTTTTATTTATCCTGATTTAATTGAAGATTGATAATGACAAGTATCTTTTGGCTTGATCCTAATTTAATTTGAAAATTCAGCATCAAACTCTAATCAGCCCCCAAAATTTTCATTCCTCAGCCAAATTATAAAATCCCAATAATTCCCCAAATTTGGGGGCAATAATTGAGAACAACTATAAAAAAATCCGTGATTAGTTGTAGTTCAACTACATAATTATGTGACATATGTGAAGAATGGATTAGGTTTGTCTAAAAGGAACTTTATTTGATGAAGAGGTATTGCATTTATTCATTAATAAGGAGATTACTGTCATCTCTCTGATACCAGGAACCTTGCAGTCCTTTAGATATATAGAGTGATGCAGTGAAAGAATAATATTATTCTTTGAAGTAAAAACAGCAAAAACTCCTAAAGAATAGATATAATTGGAGTAGGTCCAATTTTCATATGGTTGGTGCATATTGTTTTAAATATAATGAATAGGAAAAATTCAAAAGAGGAGCCACAGTTTATACAGACTGGAGGTCATTAACACCTCTCTTCAGGAGGTTGAATTTGGACCTTATATGGTAAATTTTTAGATAATCAACAAGGAAGTATTCACCACTTAAATGGTAGAAATTGCCAGGAAAAAAAGAATAAAATTCAATGAATGAGGGAAATAACTCACTTCTTTGATTGATTAGTCACAGTGTACCTGCACAGTGGTTCACAGTTGAAGGGTTTCAGATCAAAGGTGGGCTGCTTGATGATTTTGCTTCAATGAGAACAATAATAATGGTTCTGAATCAAAAATAATACTATCAGAATGGATCCATAAATAAATTTCTTATCTCTTGAAAAGCACCTGATCACCAATGGCAGATGTTCTGGATGATAACTGATGAATTCTGGGGGAAAACAGCCAAGAAGGTGCTGTATAAATACCCTTTTGGGATGAAAGGAGCCTCCTCAGAGTATGTAGAGAGAGTGGGGCTCATAGGCTAAGGCTAGAAAGCTATCCAGGACTGGGTTAGCACTTTCTCTTGGTGCTGTAACTCATATGATCCTGAATCTGTAGGATCTGAGCATGATTTCAGCTGCAGGATATGTCTTTATTTTAATTTTTTAATTTAATGATTCTGCATGTATCTCAATTATTTACTATTTTTAATTGACTAAAATGATCAGTGATGCATTTTGATTAATTTGATTTCATCTACTGATTATTTTGGTCATTTTTCATAATTTCTATGCAGATTTCTTGATATGCTTTGTGTTACATAAAGATCTGGATCTGAAATTGTCATGGTGAACTTTTATTATTTGTTTTTCAAATTAATGTACTTTAGAATTTGATTTTATGTAATATTATTTGATGAATAATGTTTCTGAGAGAATTTAGACAAGGGGGGATGTGAATGAATAATGAAACAACAAAGCTTTGATCAAAGAGATAAGAAAACAAATAAAATTGAAAATGAGACAAGGATGGGAGAAAGATTGCAATGGATGTTTCAAGGGATACATTTGCAATAGGATCACAAGAACAAAGCAAAGAGTAAGCTTGGAAAAAAGGGAAAACTTGAAGTGTAGACTTTGTTGATTTAAAGGAGGTGACACCAAATTTTAGTCTGATTGTGCTGAGCTTTTGACGGCAGAAAAATGTAATGATTTTTGCATTTTTGTCAGCGTATCATTAAGAATGGGATATTTGTGGTATTATGGCGGTAAGGAAGTTTTTATGATTTTGGAGCAGGGTATGTTTTTTTTAATGTTATGATCAAATTTTTGGATTGATGATAATGAATGAGTCTTTGGTGGTCATCAAACACCTAGCTTTTATAGTTTTCTGCTTGAGATGCTTCTTATGAGCAGAGAATGGTTTAATCAAAATAGTTGGTCTGTGTTTGAGACTGTCCATGGTTATGTGATGTATTTTTCTCATTGCTGGTAAGGAGGATGATCATGTTTTGGGAGAATCAGATTTAGACATTTCTCCAATTTGTTCAACATGAATATTTGATATTGCCTCTTACAGTAATGACGACTGCCTGTGCCATGAATATGGATTTGTTTTGGTTCTTTTGGTTGATGGCAGTTTGTAATGGTGTTGTGCATTTGTCAGGTTATCTTGACACACCCCCTTGCTAAGCATAGGAAGAGGCTTAGCAGACACAGAAGATGAAATGACTGAGAGCGCCTTAGTGATTTCTGCCCTTCCAAGAGGCTTGGTGAGGAAGTCTGCAACGTTGGTGGCAGTGGAAACCAGCTGAAGTGAGATTGAGCAATTGGCCAGGAGCTCCCGCACATAGCGCAGCCAAATGTTGATGTGCTTACTCCTGAAGATTCTCTGATTGGTCCTGGACATGGTCAAGTCCACTTCCCCCTTGTTTTCAATGTGAATGATTATGGGCCGCAGAAAGGGACTGCCTAGCAGCTCAAATTGTAGCATGCGCAACCAAACTGCCTCTTTGGAGGCATTTCTCAAAGCCTTGTACTAAGCCTTGGTTGAGGAGAAAGAAATTGTGGCCTGCCTAGAGGATTTACAGGAGAATGCATGACTTCCAACAAGAGATATAACTCCTGTCTGAAAACGCCTGCTTTTGGGGCAATTGCCCCAATTGGAGCCAACATAAATAGAGATATTGACAGCAGGTTCTGAACAAAATTCAAGACCAACAATTCTTGTGTGCATGAGGTAACGCAGGACCTGGAGGCCAGAAGTATAGTGCCTTACCCCAGGTTTCTCAAGGTTCTGCAAGAGGATGATGAATGAGAGGGAGATTTCAGGTCGCATGAGAACACTCAGGTAGTTGAGCAACCCAACAAGCAATTGATAGTTGAGCCCGGACTTCAGAAACTGGGAGTGCTCTTTGCTGCTGGTGGCAATGAGCTGAGTTCTAGGGTACATTGGGCAGGATGCAGGTGCCACATCCCCAAGACCAAATTCCAGGACCTTGTGATCAATCTAGTTGGTCTGGGAGATGCTCATTGATTTGTCCTTTTGCCTTAGGGCCATGCCAAGGAGGAATGAGGCCTGACCAAGGTACTTGATGCTGAATTCCTTGGATATTTGCTCCTTGAATCAGAGAGGGTTGCAGCTGAAAATCACAAGATTGTCCAAGTGAAAAAAAATCCAGGCCGCATCTTCAACTTGACAATAGAATACACACGGGTCCAATGCTGCTCATGGAAGCCAAAACTCATCAGGAAGCTGCTCAGTTGCTTATACCACACCAGGGATGATTGCTTGAGCCCATATATGGCCTTGTTGAGCTCAAGCACAGTGCCCGATCTAGCCAAGTAGCCTGGAGGGGGTAGCAAGACAACCTTCTCCAGAAGGTTTCAGGTTAGGAACGCACTGCAAACGTCCAGTTGATGGATAGATATTTTAGATTTCACTGCATGAGAGATTAGGAATTGAAGAGAGGAAGGCCTTCCAGTGGGAGCGTAACTTTCCTCAAAATTGAGGCCATGAGTTTTTCTAAATACTTGAGTGCAGATACAAGCCTTGTGCTTGATGATTTTGTTATTAGTTTTTGAGAAATAAGCCCAGATGGAGGGTATAGGATGGTTTTTGGGCCTCCAAGGTATTTCCACCCAAAACTTGTGGTTTCTCACTTTCTCAATCTCAGATTTCTCTGCATCCATCCATTTATCACAAAGCTCTGATGCCATGGCCTTCCTGTGGTTCTTTTGGTAAATAGTGGTTGTCAGCAAGGCATGCCCAAATTTAGAGCAATGCGGATAGCCTAGGATGGAATCCTGAGTGATATTTCTGTTTATCAAGGTTGGATGCCGCAGCCCCTTGACTACCATCCTTCTTGCTTGAGGGACTTCAGTTGATGAGGGGCTTGATGGCAATTTATCTTCCCTAGAGATCTCCTTGTTCCCTCTAATCCCAGAGTTGATGGTCTGATTTTCAAGTGCATCTTTGTTGATGCAGTCTTTGAAAAAAGGAAGCATTGGATCATGGAGAAACATTGGTCCGGAGTCATTGTTATCAAGACTGGGATGGAGGGCTTTTGCAAAAGGAAAAATTGATTCATTGAAGCGTACGTTCATACTTTCAAATACAAATTTTCCTGAAGCTTGAGAATCCAATAGATGCTTAGGTTTTTTGAGTACCCTAGTAGGATCCCTTTCCATGCAACAGGGCTGAACTTGTGAGGACAGAGATGACCAAGCACTAGCTCCCAGGTCTGGCATCCAAAAGGCCAAAAAATATGTAAGTTTGGTTTTTTATTGAATAACATCTTGAAAGGTGATTTGCTAGACTTACAAAGAGAAGGCAGGCAGTTAGTGGTGTGCGTGGCCATTCTTGCCGCTTCTCCCCACCATTCCGTGGATAGCTTGGACTTGATGAGACAGCATTGGGTTATGTTGATAATTGTCTTGTTGGCTTGTTCTGCAATGCCATTGAGTTGAGGTGTGTATGGCGGGGAGACATTGTGCTGGATCCCCTCAACATTGAAGAAGCTTTGAATTGTGTTTCCCATAAATTATCCACTGCTGTTGCTGATAACCTTCTTGATCCTTTGGTTGGTTTGATTTTCAAAGAGGAGCTTGAAGTATTTGAATGCTTCAAATGTTTCACCCTTTTGCTTGAGAGGGGTGATGTGGATGTAGCCTGTAGCTTGATTGACAAGCGTTAGGAAATATCTTGCACCACTGTTGGTTGAAGGAGAGATAGGTCCACAGATGTAAGTGTGAACAACCTCAAGGGCAATGGACGCTTTGTCAAAATGGCTGAGAAAAGGAAGACAAGATAGCTTTCCTTTCATGCATGTGTTGCAAAAGTGAATGGTTCCAATCTTTTGTCATAGTTCTTTTTCAATCCGCTTCAAGCTAGCATGGCCCCTTTGATTGTGCCAGGTAGAGGAGATGTCAAGGTGGTGAACCAAAGCTTCCGCTTGATGTATGGGTGAGTAAGCTGAAGTTTCAAATTTGAACATTCCGTTTTCTGTTGTGAAATGCATGAAAATATTGTTAGAGAATTTAAAATTGAATGACTTATTATTATTTTCTAGGACAGCACGGCTGGTTAAGAGTATTCCAAGGGAAATGAGGTTGGGTGTTAGTCCAGGGACATATAACACATTCATCAAGTGGATTTCTGCACCCTCTGGAGTGTTGAGTCTGATGTCACCGGTCCCTTTTTCCCAGAGTTTGTTGTTGCTTTTAACAGTGTCAATTGGTATTGAGCAAGAGGTATAGTTTTAGGAGAGTGTTATGTTATTGAACATATGGTGGCTGGTGCCACTGTCAAGTATGATTGATTGAGAAGCGCTGGCAGTGGTTGTAAAAGCGGCAAAAGCTGGAGTGTTGAAGTTGTCTTGCGTATTGCTGTTTTCTGCTCCATTGTTTTTAGTGTCTGATGGTTCCTTGCGTCCAATCTGATGGAATTTTCCTTGTGCCCTTTTGTATCTGAAGGCCCTTAATTCAGGGTGGACAGCCCAGCATTGCTCTTCAGTGTGCAAGGTTATAGCCAAGTTGTGCCTTCCATTTTTGCACAACAAGGGTGGTCTGTTTCTGTTCTTACCATAGCTATGGAAGGAGTTGGCAGGTTTGTTGTTCTTGGTGACTTCATCATCCTTGTACAATTCCTTGATTTTGGTGAGCAGGGCTTGAGGTGACAATCAAGCAGCCTTGTCAAGTCTGAGCGGGGTTGTAAGACCAGGTTTTCTTTCTTCTATCTTGTCCAATATAGTTGCACATGCAACCAACTTACATTAAACGTATCCTATGGACTCAAACTGCATAAGGCAAATACGGATTTGGTCAGAGAATTCAGAGAAGGTTCCATTAAATTTGATTGCGTTCCATCTTTGTATTACACAAATGATTGCATTCAGACTGATTTTCCAAGCTCTTCATTGACTTTTGACCATATCTCAAAAGCATTACTGTTGTTTTCCAAGTTGACTATGTTGTTGTGCACCCAATCACTTAACCTGGAGATTGTGATCCACACAGCTTCACTGATCTGCTTCTTGTGTCTTGGGCTTTGGAATGCTGGTGATTTGGTGGTGGCTACCTCCCACAGTTCCTTGGTTTTGAGGAAAACACTGATTCTTGATTTCCATGTAGGAAAGTTTGATTCATCCTGCAGGACTGGAATAAGGCTTGAGTGTTCCTTGTTGATTTTTTCCATTGTTACTTTTTTGGGTTAGCTTTTGACTGTTAATCTGAGAGAATTTAGACAAGGGGGGATGTGAATGAATAATGAAACAACAAAGCTTTGATCAAAGAGATAAGAAAACAAATGAAATTGAAAATGAGACAAGGATGAGAGAAAGATTGCAATGGATGTTTCAAGGGATACGTTTGCAATAGGATCACAAGAACAAGGCAAAGATTAAGCTTGGAAAAAAGGAAAAACTTGAAGTGTAGACTTTGTTGATTTAAAGGAGGTGACGCCAAAGTTTTAGTCTGATTGCACTGAGCTTTTGACTGTGGAAAAATGTAATGATTTTTGCATTTTTGTCAGTGTATGATTAAGAATGGGATATTTGTGGTATTATGGCAGTAAGGAAGTTTTTCTGATTTTGGAGCAGGTAATGTTTTTGTTTAATGTTATGATCAGGTTTTTGGATTGATGATAATGAATGAGTCTTTGGTGGTCATCACACACCTAGCTTTTATAGTTTTCTGCTTGAGATGCTTCTTATGAGCAGAGTATGGTTTAATCAGACTGGTTGGTCTGCATTTGAGACTGTCCCTGGTTATGTGATGTATTGCACTCATTGCTGGTAAGGAGGATGATCATGTTTGGGGAGAATCAGATTTAGATGTTTCTCAGATTTGTGCAACATGAGTATTTGATATTGCCTCTTACAGTAATGACAACTGCCTGTGCCATGAATATGGATTTGTTTTGTTTCTTTTGGGTGATGGCAGTTTGTAATGGTGTTGTGCGTTGGTCAGGTTATCTTGACAGTTTCTGGATCATCCATGCTTGGATGATACTAATGTGTTGTAGCTGTTACTTGTGGTACCTGCGGCAGGCACTTTTCACTTTAGGAGTTATCACAATTGGGGCAACTTATTGCTGCATGCAGGAATCTTATGCGGACTTTGCATGCAGTAACCTAGCTAATGCATGCAGGATCTTGGCTAATTTATGCATGTGGGGAAAGATTGGGGTGCTCACACTTCATGTAGGGATGTGGGGCTGCATGTGGGAATTCTGACAAAACACAATTCCACCTGTAACTCCTAAAATACACACAACACCTTAATTCTGACTCAATTTTAGCTGTGAAATCTACACCTGGCAGCACATGTGAACAATTAAAGTGGCCAAAAAGCTCACAATACTGGTGTTGTAGGTTTGAACCAATTTTTGTTAGATCATATAAAATGTTGAGGAGTGGGAATTCAATGGTGGGGTCAGCAAGTGACCCTACCTAATTTTGGGTGGGGAGTCCAAATCTGTAATAATCTTTTAATGATTTCCCACTCCTTCTTTGAGTTCATAAATTATTTTTGTTTTTATTGTTTTTATTTCTTTGTCTCTTGATTGTTGGTACTTTGACAGGTTGCTCTGTAGATAGTAGCAAGCTGACAAGTACAATGCGTTTTTTTGGGTTTAGAGTGTGCTATGCGATATTCTAAATTACAGTTGAAAGAAAAGGTTCTTTTGCCCTCCCTCCGTGAAACTCAACACCCGATAGCAACTTAACATCCGATAGCAACTTAATACCTGATAGCAACCTAACACCTGATAGCAATTTGACACCCGATAGCAACCAACACCCGATAGCATGATGCTTCAGGTCCAAGCGAAGGCCACATAGCTCTCTCGACATACCATTAGATTATTAGAGTTGACCAGACACGGTAGCGGATATCGATCCCCAGATTTTACACTAGCGACAGCGATACTTTAAGGCTTGTAAGGGTGCTCAGAAAAATGCTTGGTAAGCGTGGCCAAGTTCCAAACGAAGCGATGAAAATTACCTATTTAAAAGCATTCTCATCGCGCTGCAATCGTTTCGTGCATACCCATCATCATCAATTCTTTTACATCCAGAACAAAACACTTAAATAGCATCAGGGCATACCATAGCCATGACTTCCGGGGCCGGCCAATTTTTCTGTGTCTTTCTTTTTTGTTTCTCGCAAATTTCGCAAGCCATGGGCATGCCCGGGAAGACATCCCCATTGTCTGGAGCGGCTGTCTACGTAGATCCCTTGACAAATGATCCGCAATACGACAAGCTAGTGGACAAGTATTTCTCGGTCTTAACGGCCGGCAATGGTGGGTTGTTTCTGCTTCGAATGGCAAAAAGTTCCTACACAGCACTCGAGTTGATGAAAAGGAAATCGGACGACTAATTGGTGTGTTGGTCTCACAGAAATGAAGTGGGGCTCCTTGGAACCGCAGCGAGGCCAAATAAGCTTTAAGGATGCGTCCGTGGATTTGCTTTTCTTTTTCTGTACCTGCCCTTCCCATCTCCGCAAGATATCATTGCGCCTAACGGAATTAATTCTCAATTTTCTTCTTCTAGTGATGTTGTGAACAACTGGGTTAACAAACATAACAAGCTGCTTCGTATACATACGCTCTTTGCGTGAGTCTTAATCACCTCATCCTTGTTATGGGTACCCACGGCGAGCTTTTCTTGACGCTACGTTTATTCCCACTTCAAGTCAAGGCCAATACCCAGATTGGGTTACCCAGTTGAATCAACAAGATCTCGCAAATGCCATGTTGGGGATACTGGAAAAGGTGATCCAGCGATATTCTGCAAGGGCCATTGCAATCGATGTGTGCAATGAAATCATTGACGATGACGGTAATCTTCGACAAACGCCTTGGATGAAAACACTGGGGGCAGGATTCGTTGAGATGGTGTATTCTAAGGCGCGAGAAGTCGCGGATCAACACAACAAGAATCTCATGCTATACAGTTAGGAATTCTCTTGTCGTTTAATAAAAACAAAAGTTTGGGCGCCTCGCCGTGATTCCATGCGTTGACCCAAGAAAATCCTCTGTTCTTTCACCAATTGTAGTTAACGATTATGGAATCGAAACGAAGAACAAAAAGTCTGACGCCCTGCTTCAGTTGGCCACCTCACTTTACCACAAAAAAATCTTGAATGCTGTAGGATTCCAATGTCATTTTGGCGTTGGCCAAATACCAAAGGGTACATACACTCATTGTCGATAATCGAGTCGCTGCATCTCACATCAACCCCCAATACTTATAAACATGAATTCAATTTGTTTTTAGACTTCAAGGAAAACATGCAGCGTTTTACAAATGCAGGTCGGTTACAACTTGGACATTGGCCTTGTGCAGATCTTGAAAAAATTTTCTTACAATAAAACCAATTCTGAGGCTGAAAATTTTGTGAACGCAGGTTTACTGGTAGCAGTTACCGAAATCGACATTAGCATCCAAACGCAAGGTCGCACTCAAGACGAAATCCAGAAAGACAGACTGCAACAGGCGCAGGATTATTTGACAGTCTTCAACGCCTGCAAAGAGGTTAAAGGGTGTGTATCATTCACAGTGTGGGGAGTTACTTTCAAAGACTCCTGGATAGGTTCAACACCCCAATCCCGAGGTATGATAGTTTGACTCCACGTAAATGAGCTAAAATTTCCAATTCAAAATTGTATTCAATTTATGTTCTCTTGTTTTGCATAATAATCAAGGGTTTGGAGAGGCAGTTTTATTCACCCAAGATTACCAACCTACTTGGGCAATGGTAAAGCTTTTGGAAGATGGATTTGCAAGTGGAATTAACTCAAACTCCAAAAAGAAATGAAATCTTCAAATTGCTCTGGTAAGTGAAAAAGATTCTAAATAAAATGTCAGAGAAACTCCAGAACTCCTTGATTATTTTCAAAAACTTGCATTTTTCAATAAAGATTTTGTTGTTTGGGTCATTTATAAGGTTGTATAGATGTGAAATGAAATGATTCCTTGCACCAAGAAAAAATAGGTAAAACTGGATTCAAAGTCACATGAAAACATGAAGTTCCCATAAAGCTCCATTCTCAAGTGCTAAATATTTTTTGAGGAAGAAATTTTAAATAATTCTATGCAATCAGTATCTGATTTCAACCCAAAAGTTTAAAACATAACCAATGATAAATTTGGAATTGCAGGCTGCTCTTGTTGAGGTTTTGGTGAAGTAAGAAGAGAGAATGAATAGAATTTCCTGTCTCTTTACAAGCAATTTTTATTGGAGTGTGTGATCAGTCACACCTAATGAGCAAGTTATCTCCCTCATCAAATCAGAAAATAAAACTCTGTGCATCCAATTGCACACTAAAAGCCACATTAATTTTTTTTTCATCTGAAAAGTATGGTGTATAAAGCCTGTCTGGGCGCCTGGCCAAGTTTGACTTGGCTTGCACCAAGTGGGACTTGGTTGAGCGCCTAGAAGGCTTGATTGGGTTGGGCTTGTGGGGTAAAAACTTGCCTCCCAACCAAGTTTTTTATGGCCCAGATCAAAGCTGGTTGCACCAAAATGACCAGCCTCCCTCCCTGCAGCTTTCAACTGTTATTTTTTATTTTCTTGTATTTGGCAAATCAAAGCACCCAGCCTTGATCAAAAGCCAAAAAAACTTGGAAAGGCGCCAGCCCAATTTGGCCTTGTGCCAACTGGAACTTGACAGGGCACCAAGATCACTTGGCTAGGAACCAATCTGGGTTTTTTGGGTGCCATGTGCACTTTACAAAAAAAAACCAAAACTTTTCCAGGCACCCAGATGGGCTTTATTAACCATATCTGTTTTTATTCACTCTTTTACTTGAAGATAATCACCTCCAAATCTCCAACAAAAACTAACATTCTATCTCCACTGGCTATTCCACCTCTTAAATTTTTCCTCAGTAGTATTCAATGTAAGTTTTTTAATGAGTCTACTAAATTTCTTCAACTGAATCCATAATCTACTCCAAAATACTCTCTGGTGGATACTCCAACTACTTCAGATTAAAAAATAAGACACACATAATGTAAATTGGAATATTAAGTTTGATTCACCCTCATTCATCCATTAAAATAAGCATTTTCAATCAATTTATTCCAATTTGGTAATATTTCTCATGTGAAATAATTGCTGCATCACATTTAGATGTTACAATTGCATTGGAGTAAAATTTAGATAAGACAATTCAATTTAATTCATGGAATGACTATTCTCTTTTTAACATGTGCTCCTTCAAAAATTTCTTTTCACTTGCAGCTCTGAATTTTGATCCTGCCTTTTTTTTACTATTTAAAGAACCTTATTTTGCTTTCAATTTTTTATTTCCTAAAAATTGCTCATCATGTATTCTGATATTATCAAAGTCTTCCTCAAAGTAGCCACTTTGTGAATTCAAAACTTTGATGAACTTTTGTATTCAGCTGTTGAGCAAGTCCAAGCCTGAGAAACTAAGCATTCCCTCAAAGTATTGCCCTGGTTTGTGAGGAATCCTCAAAGAAACTCTTTCATAAACAAAACTTGATTCTCAAGAATCAGTCACCTCAGTTTTGCTCTGTTAAAAATATTAGTGGAAGATAGCTAGTCCATTTATTGTTTTGTTAATTTTTTTGTTTGCTGGTTTGAATTCTGAAAATAATTGTTCAAAATGCAGATAATTCATTTATGGCTCAAGCTGAATCCTGGTTGTGTTTCTTCTTTTAGCCCAATTATATTATCCCCAACTCATTGTTTTTTCTTCATCCTATTCTTTTATTCTAATCCTTGATTCACTACTATAATCAATCAATCATCCACTTCCTATCATTCTGACCATCATCAACCCAATCTACCCAAATGTTCAAACAGGTCAGGAAGTACCCAAAAGCAGGTAAAGACTAATTCAACACCAATCAAACTATTTGATATGTACTCATAATCTCAACCAACAGCTCACATAATCACCACTCCTCAGATGGTCTCAAGGTTGCTCCCTCAGTCTAGAAAACCAACAACCTCATGTATGAAAATCTAATATTAAGCACTTCATTGGAGATCTAATCTGACCATACCCTCCAGTTATCAATTTTTTTTATCCTGAAGTTAAAGATGCCTCACCATCCAAGGTTTTGATAAAAAAAGTAACAAATATTGTCTCTGTCTTTTGGGTCTTTCTAATCACTCATATCATTTTATTTCTTCAAACTCATGTTCATTTCAAACTAAAATGTTCCTAATTTCTATGATATTGAAACAAAGCAGTGGTCCTGGTTTCCACTCATCTCATTCTAAATGGTTAAAATAAAGAATCCACTGAGATGGCCAAAAAAAAACCAAACACCAGGACAAGGGGGCAACAGCACAATGAGGACCATAAAAATCAAAAATATTGTTGACTTGAACCCACATCTGAAAAAATATATTTAATCTATATGGAAGGTGAACAGGGAGAGTGTATTTGATCTAAAAGGAATTCTTCACGTAATGGAAAAGGAAAGCACAATTTTAAAACTCAATCCAGAGATCAAAAAGGAAATTTCTCAATTTATCCTAGGAAAACTAGACCTGGAAACCCATACTAATATCATCAAACCTGGGAATTTCTGTAATGCAAAAGAGGATTGGATGGCCACCAAAAAATACTTTGCCTCATCCCAATCCAAAAATCAAGGAAAGGTTTTTAACTAATTCCTCTACCTTCCCTTCAGCAAGGATCAAATAGATCAGTTTTTGAAAAATGTTTCACTGCATCTCAACAGACTCTCCAAGGTAGTAATTGAGTCACCATCAGATATGCTTGCATAACATGTTCTATTCAAGTTCCCCTCAAGAATTTAATCTATGGCCTTGAAAATCATGCATTGCAACAAAGATATCACTGTGGAAAGAGCTATGGATCATCTGGTACAACATAAGAATGAAAAAAGGCAAAGATCAGAGAAGGAGCAAGTACTTCTAAAGTTGATATGAAATTATATTCAAACTATCCGCATTGAAGAAACAGTATTTACAATCCTGAAGTACAAAATCACCTATGCAAGAAATTTTGGATAAAATTTTCCAAAATCAAGCCAAAGGGGTTTAAACCTCAAAAACCATAGGAAACAGAAAAAATAAAAAAGTATCCAATTTCTATGGTTTTTTCATTGATTTAAAAACTAATTTTCTGTGAAACAGTCATCTTTTATTCTGGACTCAGGCCGTTTGATTGATATGCTTGCCAACAAAATATGTTTCCAGTAAATGAATTACAAAGATGGAACTGATGTTATCAAGATGGGAAAACTGGGAACAGCCCTCACAATTATGGGAAGGGGCACTGGATGCATCAATTTGAAAACCAGGAATCTTGAGCTCCAAGATGCAGCATAAACTACAGAATCCTGTGTGAACCTGCTTTCAGTGGGAGTACTTCCAAGCAAGGGAGCTATACTAATCATCAAAAAAAAAAAGAAAAGAAAAGAATCCCACATTCATGCTAAATTTCAACCAATACTTGGCTCTGCAAGGAAAAATTCAAAAAAATATCTTGTACATAAAAATTTCTTCCAATCAAACCTTTCATAGCGCAACTAACTCAAAGCTTGAAAGCATCAACAGCTTGCATCTGACACTTGGTCATGCAGGGATTGGAAGAATGGGGGAATTTCCAAAGAAATCAATTCCTTGCAATGTCAAGAGGGACTTCTCTTGCGCAAGCTTCAAAAAGAGTAAAATAAACAGAGCAGACTTTTAAGGAATCATTGAAAAAATTAAAAAAAACATTTTGAAGAATCCATGCAGATCCAATTGGACCAATCATACCAATCAAAATGGGAGGATATAGATAATTTTCAACAATTTTTGTGGATACATGAGCAGATTTCCCTTAAAGAACAAAAGAAACACCACCAAAAAATTCAAATTTTAAATTCTCAATTAATAAAATTGAATGGAATACTATCCTTTGGAATTGTTCTATGACAGAGGAGGAGAATTCATTCATCAAGAACTTGCCAAGCTATTTGAAGAGAAAGGAATTTTCAAAATAGTCTCCAAACCCAACCATCCAAAACACAATGGAAGGGCAGAATGAGCAACAAACCATAGCTGAATGAGCAAAATGTACCTTCTCCTTGACAGGAATACCTAAAAAATACTGGCACAAATTCATCAGAAGCTTTTAACTAGCCTTGAATTAAATACCCAACTCAAAAGAACTCACTCCTTGGAAAATCATGCATGGATTTACTTTACCCAAGGGTTACTTGCAGCCAATAGTATCTAATCTGTTCTATCTCAATCTCTCAAATCACTCGCATAAAAATTTTGAAAAAAAAATTTTACCAGGAAGACTCATAGGGTATTCTCAAAAGCTTCTATCCTATCGAGTCCTCAATCCAAATGGCAGCATAATCAAAACCAATAATTTCAGATTCAGAAAGGCCCCAATTCCTACCTTTCAAGAATTCCCTAAAACTCAAGAAAAAATTAATCAAAATCAACCACAATCTCTTCCTCCTCTCAATGACAATCCCAACAGTCAGCAGAACACCAACATAACAACAAAATCTGAGTCTGAAGACATTATTTCTGAATCCAAAAACAGCAATGAAGAAATTGTACAAGAACTAATCCCCAAAGCTCAATAACTCTGAAATTGATTGGAAATGAAACCTTCCAAACTGTACAGCAAGTACACTGAATCAACTACCAAATTTTCAAACAAAGCCCTAGAATCACCCATATGGTCCAAGTCTTTACACAAGCAAAACAAATTCTGTGAATAATTCAAATTTTGGGAAGAATACCATGGTCCTGAGCCCAAGAACTTAATGAAAATCACCTATGCCTTCAGAATTAAGAAAAATACCCATGTAAAAGATACAACTTACAAATCAAGAGTCTGCATAAAGGGATTTAATCAAAGGTACAGGATCAACTGATTTGAAATGTATGCTCCAACCAAAAAAGGAACTTCTCTCATTGCAGTTATTCTACTTGTCATTGACTGAAATCTTGAGATGCTTCAGCTCAATTTAAAGGGGGTATTCATAAATTCTCCACTCAACAAAGAAGTATTTATTCAGAAACCCACCATTTCTTCCAGAAAAACTCCAATTCTTAAGCTAAAAAAAAATTGGTTGATGGCCTCAATAAAGCACTGAAAAATTGGTACATCATGCTGAGAAAATGAATTCAATAAAAAGGATTCACACCCTCAGAAGCTGATCTGGGCCTCTAACTATATTCTGATCAATCATCAGAAATATTAATGCATTTCAAAAATATATTGGTAGTAGGAAATGTAAGCAGGTTCAAGCAATATTTCTTGAATGAATTCAAAAAAATCTCATTTCATCTGCCCAATAATCTACTTGGATGAAATTCAAACAAACCACCAAAGGAATCAAGTACTTGCTTCTGTCATACTGAAACCTCACTCAGTCTAACCTCAGAATCTAAACTCAGATAAAAAAATCTAACCCTCAGGCCTGGTCTACTTTGCAAGTAACTTCAAAGTCAAGGCTCAGGAGACTTATATCAATAGGTCTCCAGTAACTATATACATCAGGATCTTCATGCAGTACATATCTAAATATAGTCTGAACCTCATACAAGTATGCGGATAGACTCCATAGGCTTACACATACTTAATCTACCAGGTCTGCACATACTCTAAACTTATTAACTCTGTATAACCCATACTCTGTCAAGGGTTATCCTTTGGGAATCCTTACATACATCCTCTTGCAGATTGTATCACATACTCTCTCCAATTAGGAAATAGTGTCATGACCTCCATTTACACTTTACATCCTTAAACTGTACTCTCTCAAATTAGACAGCCCAGAACTGTAACCTTGCCCAATGTAGAAGCAGCCAAACCTAATATAGTAGCATACCTGATCAGCCCTCTCTGTTACCTAGACTGTTCCAATGACATCACATATGTAGTCTGATACCCAATCACTTCTACCTCTGTTGTAGTTCCAACCTCTTGTCTATTTAAAATTTCCTCCTCTTCCTTCTTTCTGATTGTTCCCCAAGAAATCAGTTTACTATTTCTTACTAGCAATCCATCCCACCAATTGTCAACAGCACCTTATCTTTAATTCATTCCTACTCTTCTCCTTGTAGCACTCTCCAGTATCCTTGCCCCCAATCCCACTGAGAGTAGAGTCCCCTTGGTGCCAAGACCTGCTTGCATGTAAGCAGCCCTTGTGACCTTAAACTTATTTCTTCCCCAATAATCCCTTCTTCACCACCAACAATTATTACCCTATTTAACAGCATCAAATCTTGCTATTGAGTTGTGGCAATTTTTGTTTGATTTATTAACTTCCACAACCTTGACGTGGCTATTTAGTTGTGGCAATTTTCATTGTACCCCTTATCTTGGTACAAATCCTCCATAAAAGCCCCAAATTTCCATTGTCTAAGCCCCTCTTTGAGGCTTTGATTTTTTGCTTTGACGCTTTGATGTTTTTGCTTCAAAATCTTTGATGTTTTCTTTGACGCTTTGACACCTTGACACTTTGACACTTTGAAATCTTACTTTGATGATTTGACACCTTCCTTTGACACTTTGAAAAGCTTCTTTGATGTCTAATTTTACCAATAATTAAGGCAATTGGGGTATAATATTTTTCAACCATTTGTTTTCTTGTTCTAGGTGAAGAAATACCTTTGGGGAACTAATTTTTTGCCTCCAAAAAATGCTCTCTTTTCTCACATCTCTAGCCCAGCTGTCACATGTAGCTCCAGAGGGAGAGATATCACTGAACCAACTGACCCTTCTACTCCCAGGGCTTGTGGAACAGGTAGAACCTTTTCTAAACTGCCAGCACCAGTGGCTACCACTTCCACTCCTATGGATACTGGCTTATTGGAGCCCATTAACCAAGTATCTCTTTCTACCATTCTTTATTCTGACAATGATAGCCTCCAAAGAGTTATAGGACAGTTACCAACCCCTGGCTACCAAGGTTTGGACTCTCCTGCTTATGATGCCAGAATGGCCCCAAGTCCAGGAGAAGATGAAGAAGATGATGAGGATGAGGACTGAGTATTTGATTCCAGAATATTGAGTGTCTTGAATTCACCCTCACCAGAGGGTAATTCTAGCCCAACTTCTAATGCAACATCAATCTCTTCACCTTCCCCAGTTCCTAAACTTCCTACACCTCCCAGGGACCTTCAACTGACCCTGATGTGCTGGCCATTATTCAGCAAATGACCACTGCAATTACCCATCTCTATAAACCTGCTGACCATGCACCATCTTCCAACTTATCTCCATCTATCAATTCCCCATAAAATTTTGATGGGACAAACCCAACCAAGCTTGTGAATCCAAGCTTGTGAACTCATCTTTGCTAATGATGAGAGGGCTTTTGCCAAGGAAAGAAAAAAAGTTTTTTTTACAGTCTCTTACCTTAAAAGAAATGCCAGTCAATGGTCTTGCCCAAATTGGTAACCATGAGCCAGATTTTCTCCTTAACCATTGGTTTTTGTTCACCCAGCAGCTCCATACCCTTTTTGGGGATTTTCTGGAAATCCAACATGCTGAAAAGGAGTTAACCCTTATTAAAACAAAAGATACTGGTTATGCAACTAACCATATCACTGAGTTCAGGACACTTATGACTAAGTTATCTGGATGGGCTGATAAAGCTTTCTTCTTTCATTTTAGACAGGGACTTGCAGCCAGACTTTTGGAACAAGTAGCTGGTTATGATGGACCTCAAGAAAACTTGCAGGAAATAATGGAAATTTTCCTTAAGTATGATACCCGCTACCGTGAAAGGATTTGGGAAAAGTCTTTCAACTCCCACCAATCCTCAAGACCTGGACCCAATTTTCCAACTCCTCCAAAACCTCAACAGCTCATTCAACAAGGTAGTTTCAAGGGGAAAGCAAAGTCTCCCCCTACTTATACTGCTCCAACTTACCGTCCTAATCCCAACTTAGGTGAAGATGGGAACCTCAAGGCTGATTAAAAGGCTAGAAGAAAAAGAGAGGGTTTTTGTAACTACTTTGGAGGTGCTCAAAAATTTAGCCTCTGCAGAAAATTCCCAGATTTCAAACCTGGCCAGAAGCCCATTCCATCTAAACCCAAACAGAGAAAAGACTAGGTGATGTAAATGTGGCACTCAATGACCATCACCCCTCCAATATTCAAGTACATACTTTGGGAGTGAAAGCATCCGCTTGCCCTACTAAAGAATTACTTTTTATTTTTTTGCTTAATAATCAGGACTATAGTGTACTCATTGACTCTGGAGAAACTCAATCTGTTATTTCCAAATCTATGGTTTCAATGTTTTCCATTTTTCCTAAAAATCTGACCACTCTTATTTTCTTATTTGCCTTCAGTCCTTCTAACTCACCTTCCAAGGAAATCACTCAAAAGGTTTCCTTCAAATTTTCCTTACCTTCCTTTCCCAACTTAGAATGGGATTTCTTGGTCATTGATACTTGCCCAAAAGAAGAAATTATTCTAGGTATTTACTTCCTCCATTTCTGGAACCCAGAGGTAACTTGGCAATTGGGATTGATCACCCCAAGGAACCAACCAAATTTGGATCATTCCCCTTCTGTTTAACTCTTTTTGGCCACTAATCACCTTGTGCCAGTGAACCTGCAGGTCAATGCTTCTGCTCCCTTTTCAAAATCTATGCACTCAAAAAAATATCCTTTGAGTTCAACAAACACTTCTTTGAAAAGGATATTCTTTGGAAATTTTCTAAAATTCTTGGAGGATATAGGGGATGATCTATCTGTTCAAATACTACACATGATTATTTCCACTTCTGATTCTGGCCCAAAGAAGACTGTTGCAGAAGGCCTGGACGAAGATCAGGAAACTGATGAAATTGAAACTGTGATGGAGAGAGTTCCAGAAGCTTACCATGCCTTTTTAGTTTTTTTTCAAAGGTTAAAGCCAATAAACTCCCTCCTCATCGTGCTTACACTCAACATATTGACCTGGAAGGCCCTTTGCCTCCAGTTGGGCCTATCTAGGGCCTATCTACTCCCTCAGTCACCCTGAGAAGGAGGCCCTACAAGCCTATATAGCAGAAAATAAAGAGAAAGGTTTCATTTGACCCAGCACTTCAAGCACTGGTGCACCTGTCCTCTTTGTAAAAAAAAAGGGTTGTGGTTTGTGATTGTGTGTTGACTATTGCAAGCTTAAAGATGTTAATCAAAAGGATTGGTATCCTATTCCTCTCATGACTCACTTATTAAAATTCTTCTCCAGTTCTGCAATTTTCTGCAAAATTTACCTCAGGGGTGCTTATAATCTTCTTCAAATCAAAGAAGGGGATCAACATCTTGAAGCATTCAGAACTCACTTTGAAATTTTTGAATACTTGTTCATGCCCTTTGGACTGACCAATGCCCCTGCCCCTTTCCAATGTCTTGTTAATAAAATTTTTGAAGGCCCCCTAACCATCATGGTGGTAGTATAACTCAATGAAATCCTTATTTTTTACAAAAACTCAAAAGAACATACAGCTCATGTGTTTGAAGTCTTTGCAGACTTTGGAAGAAAAACTCATATGCAAAAGCTTCTAAGTGTGAATTTCATGCCTCCTTAGTGGAATAATTAGGATAATTTATCTCCAGGGATGGCATTGAAATGGAAAACTCCAACATCAAAAAGATCTTGGATTGGCCAGCACCAACTAAAAAAAAGCCTTGCAGCAGTTTTTGGTTTTTCTAATTTTTATTGCAGGTTTATCATTAAATACTCCAGGAAGGTCAACCTCCTCACTGCTCTCACTGGTTCAGATCCCATATTTCTTTTGTCCCCAGGGGCCCTGCAGCAGTTTTAGGACCTCAAAATAGCCTTTATCAAGGCTCCTATTCTCAGAAATTTTTATTTTTCCTTGAAAAACCTTTTGGAGACTAATGCTAGTGACTATTCCCTAGGGGCTGTCCTCACCCAAGGCTCTCATGATGGATCCAAGCACCAAATTGCTTTTTACAGCAGAAAATTGGGTAGTGCTGAACTGAAATATGAAATCCATGATAAGGAACTCTTGGCCATTGTATGGGCCATCAAGATTTGGAGAGTTTACCTCCTCATTCTTTCATCTCCTTTTGAAGTTCTCACTGATCATTTGTCTCTGAAATATTTTTTGAACTCCAAAGTCTTGACTTTTCTCCAAGACCTTTGGGCTGAGTTTTTGTCTGAATTTGACTTCACTATAGTCTAGAGTACTGAAAAGCAATCCATAGTGCCTGATTTCTTTTCATTTTGAGACAACGTCTATCCCAAGGGGGGGATGCACTATGCAGAAACAAATCCAGCAAATGCCAAAAAAATCTTGAAACAGAATGAATTAGAATTTTCTAGGATTTTCTGAATTTCCACAAAACAGGTTGATGGACACTTGGAAAACTTAATTCAATCCCAGATCTCCAAAAAATCAACCCAACAGATCATTAAGAAGCTACATAGAAAGGAACAAGTAAAGAGTTACCTTATAGATCCAGACACCGGACTCCTTATTTTACAAGATGGGATAGCAATCCCCAAAGAAGATGATCAAATCCAGCTTGAAATACTTCAACAACAAACCAATTCTCCTCTGATCAACTGGACAAGACAAAAAAATTGATCTAATCAAAAGAGACTTCCATTGGGAAAATATGACTTCCTTTATCAAAGATTATGTTTTTCTTGGTACCTTTGCAGCAGAAAAAAACCCAGTCACCACAAGAGGTTTGAACTCCTTCAACACGTACCAATTCCATAATCTCCTTGGAATTCCCTCTCTATGCACTTTATCTCACAACTTTGACTATCCAATGGATTTGAGTCAATCCTTGTGGTAGTTAATTGTTTTTCAAAAATGTCTCTCTTTATTAAAACCAGAACTGATATCTCCTCTGTGGAGTTGGCTAACCTGCTAATTTCTTGTCTCTTTACTAAACATGGACTCCCAACAGAGATTGCCAGTGACAGAGGATCTTTATTTGTCTCTTCCTTTTGGAAAAAAATATGTGAAAAATTACAGATAAAAAGAAATCTCTCGACAGCTTACCACACTCAGAAAGATGGACAAACAGAATGGGTAAATCAGATCCTAGAACAATTTCTTAGGATTTATGTCCGTTATAACCAAGAAAACTGGGATAAATGGATCCCTCTTGCTGAATTTGCCTACAACAATTCCACCCATACTTCTACTCAGCAATCTCCATTATTCACCATTTACGGACAACACCTCAACTTTGAAAACCTCCATGTAGTAGACAACCAACCTGCCAGCCAATACATAACTCAGATTCACCAGAATCAGAAACAACTAGGAGTTGAATGGGAAAAGTCAATTAGAACCTATAAGAGATATTCTGACCTAAAAAGAAGTAATTTTCCTGCCTCAGTTTCTGTTGGAAAACCTTTTTAGCTCTCTTCTAAAACTATCAAAACAAATAATCCAACTAAAAAGCTTTCAGAGCAATGGTAAGGTCCCTTTTTGATTACAGAATGGATTGGAGAAAATTCATTCAAGCTTCAACTTCCTCAACAATGGTCCACTATTCAAACTGTGTTCCACTCTTCCCTAATCAAGCCATATCAGGACAACTAACTGACTTCCAGACACCAACCACCAACTGAACCAGTCAAGATTGACGTGTAAGAAGAATGGGAAGTTTCTCAGATACTTGAACCAAGAATTAAGAGGGAGAAATTAATTTACTTATCTGAATGGAAAGGCTTTAAAAATGATGATGAAAGCACCACTTGGGTACCTCACTCTAATCTTACCAACTGTCCTAACTTACTTCAGGATTTACATAATCTCTATCCCTTAAAACCAAAAAACATCCTTAAAATAAATAAACCAAATCCACTGTTCAAAGGAAAATTTTTAATTATATATAAAAATTAAATATATTTCAAGCATGTCATATAAGCCATTAACTTTTTCTTGTTTTATCTTTTTAGGTAAAAGAAAATAAATTTCTTCCCTCAAAATAATAATAATATACATATAAAATAAAAACCAAAAAAAATAAAAAAAACCTTATATAAAAAAATCTTCAAATAGCTTCACAAATCAACTGTTTTAACTCTTTTAACCTAGAAATACATGTATTTACTAGCTTCAAAATTTTAACTTGATAAGAATTAGGTCCTCTTACAGTAGTCCCCACTTCAAAAGTATGATCAGATAAAGCAAAAACATCAGCTAATCTTTTCTTTATCTCTAAAACCTTTTTCTTTTCAGCCTCTAAAAATCCATAATTTTCTTTCCTGATTTCACCAACCCATGCTTTCTTCAAGACCTCTTGCAGATTAGAATTTAAATTCCTAGAATTTCTAATTTAAACTTCAAAAGATTGATTTAATTGATCTTCATTCAAAGCTGATTCTTCTCTAAATCTATTTCCCTCAATCATCTCTAAAAACCTTTCTACATTTTATATTTCCTCCAAACAAACCTCTGAAGAATTCCTCCTTTCAATTCCCTTCTTCTTTTTTCTTCTATCTTCTACCACTTTCATCTTCACCTCCAAGTATTTCATCTTTTTCCTTAAATTTCTTAAATTTTCTAACTCCAAATAGTCATCTGATCTTCCCCCTTCTCTTTTCCTTTCCCCACACTTCTTTGTACTTCCCTATCTTCTCCCATTTCACTCAACTACATCTCCAAACTCCCCTTGGCATCTTCATCTTCCTCAATTTTTCAACAACCTTCTTCAAAGGTTTGATGCAATGCTTCAATGTTTTGAACCTAAATGCTTTGAAAAACAATTTCAACTGTTTGCACCTCAATGCTTCAACAATCTTCTTTGAAAGTTTGGAATAAGGCTTCAACAGATGGAAAATTGTAACTTCAATGGCTTTATTTGAAAATTCAACCCAAAGGCTCAATGGTTTGACTTTCAACAATTTGACAATTTGACAGGGAGGTTTAACAGTTTGACCATTGATGCTGCAATAGATTTATTCAATGCTTTTACAGCCATCTTTGAAGCTTCAATTGGTTGCTTCAACGCCTTGACCAACCAAAAATTGAACAATTTATTTGACGGGTTTGATGGGTCCCATGGCATCCCTGTTTTTCATTCTCTTTGATGGAACTTTGATGAATTTGTTGTCTGAATCCACCTATGGGGTTTCCCACCTTATGAAAGCTTCTCCGCGCTCCTCCTCTTGCCGCTTTTACGTAGTATCTAGCCCCAAAAGCCCATTTGGACGCAAACTATCTCTTTTTTACTGCACTTTCTGCAAGCACTCATGCATCAATCAAACTTCAAGCCCCAAAATCAATAAATCAATCATCCCCAAAAAAGAAATCTGGCAAAAATCTTACCTGAAGATTCATCCATCATGAATGAATGGCTTACAGTCATGGCATCATCATTTGGAGCCTCCTTCAACTCAAAGGGATGGCTCTTCTCTAGGACCCATAAGGTTGGCCCCATGGTCCTCCTGACTTGCTTATCCATATCATATACCCTTCCATGCTGTCTACAGCTCTCACATTTAGAGGATTTATCTTTGATACAGGTATTAAATTTTCTTTCCAACTTAGTACACTTATCAAAACTTTGGTAATACTGTTGGACAGGATGGTAGTTGTTGGTCTTCTCCATTGTGTAGGTTGGTGTAGGTAATCTGGTGTAGGGGGATAAGGATGGTAATGGGGTGGATGTGGTGATTGTTTTGGGTAGGGGGAAGGAAAACTCAAGTTAGACATGGCTGAAGGAAAAAACTGGATGGCCTCTTTAATCTCTCCTTTTATGGTCATCAGGAGATGCCCTCCTTTTAACCAGGGGGTACTGTCATACTGACACATAACTCAGTCTAACCTCAGAATTGAACCTCAGAAAACCCAACAAACCCTCAGGCCTGATGTACTTTCCAACAAACTTCAACCTCATGTCTGAGGAGACTTATATCAATATGTCTCCAGTAAATATATACCTCAGGATCTTCATTCAGTACAGTGGGTGGACAAAAAGTGTGGGACTTTTTGTCAAAGCAACCACACCCAGGTACTTCAAAAAAATGTAGATGAAGCCCAGGGTTTCACAATCTTCCTGTTGACCATCCCATCTTCAGGCTCCCACTCAATTCCACCCATTGCCACATCACCACCAACTTGGTTTTGGGTTTTGATGTCCAACTACTTGATCAATCCAAAATCAAGGATGGTAAGTGATTTTTTTTTGAATCTTTTCTTAATATTTGATTCTGATTCATGTTTATTTTTTTGATATTTTTTCTTCTTTGGGTGATTGGTTTTTTCAGAAGATCAAGACGGTCCAATCACCAGAAGAGGGTACAATCACAACTTTTGGATTTGTTTTTAGAACAATGTGAACCACCTCCACTCCAATTCAACCTCAAACCAATATAAACTCAAGCCTCTCAAGGCACCTCAAAGTGGGAAAAGTGCAGAGAAATCAAACAATAAGAACATCAGATGCATAGAGAGCTTGAATGAATGTTTTTTAGCGGTTTCCATGAAGTCCAACCTAAATATCTGAACACTATCATCACCATCTCATTAAGGCCATCAAAAATCAACATCAATCAAAACTGGTTTTAATTATTTTTAGAAACTTTGAATATTAAAATTTCTTTCATTCAAATCATTCCTTTTGATCCTCTCTAACACCCCTATAATAAAGGAAAAAGTTTGATGGTACAGAATTTTTTGTTTTTTTTACCTCCAGCATGGTTTTGAGGGTTTTGTGCTTTTTTTGATTTTTTTTTAAAAATTATAATTTGATATTTTTTCAAATTTTGATTCTTGTAAAATTAAATTACAGATGTTGATATACATAATAACATGAATAAATGTAAGTACATGCCTTTTTTTTAAAAAAAGATTTAGCTTGGAACACAGGTCTGAAAATAAAAGGACTGTTTTAGCTCAGTCAGTCCCATGATTTCTGTCCAAACAATTTACTTATCTAAAGATAGTCTAAAAATGATAAAGGTATGCAGATAGACTCCATAGGCTTACACATACTTAATCTTCCAGGTCTGCACATACTCTAAAATTATTAACTGTCAGCTTGCTACTATTGCAGAGCAAGCTGCAAAAGTAACTAAAATAAAATAAAAATAATAATAATACAACTAACCTAAGAAGGAGTGGGGAAACCATAAATATTATTACAGAAATGGATTCTCCATCCAAAATTAGGTAAGGTCACTCACTGACCCCACCCTTGAAATCCAACTCCTTATATTTTTAAATAATTAAGGAAAAAAGAACCAAAATACTACGGCTCCAGTATTGAGCTTTTTAGCCAATTACATACTTCACATAAATAGTAACGTATAGGTTTCACACCTAAAATTCAGTCAGAATTGAGGTTTTGTGTATATTTTAGGAGTTACGGGCGGAAATGTGTTTTCTCACAATTACCGCACGCAGCCGCGGCAGCCACAGCACCCGCGCGCAGCTGAGATACAGCCGTGTCAACCCGTCAAGGTCATGTACGCAGCCCCGGGCCTCTGACAAGTACGCAGCCGCGGGACTACGGGCTGACATAGTGACAGGCGGCCTGGGTACCGCGTAAACAGGCTACAACATACACGGGAACTTATTTTATATGTAATAAAGGTTCCCGTGGATAGTAGACTGTTTAAATATAAATAATATCATATAAAAATACCTAAATAATCCTTACACGTATTTTTTATTTAATATAATTCAAAGAATCAAGAATGTCGAAAATAAGACAATGAAAGCTTCAAAAAATATATTAAAATACTTTAATATACTTTTATGAGAATTATTATACATCAACATTCTCTTGCCATACTAAGGAAGATAATGATGTAATAATATTACATGAATTCTCATGACTTATATTTTTAAGTAATTATCTTAACAAATCAACTGGAACTTGTAGATAAAGAGTAAAAACAATATTATGACTTTTACTCCAGTTATATGATACATAATGAGAACTTACCTGACATCAAAATGTCCGTAGAGATGTCTAATAATATAATTATTATATGACTGGGAACATATACTAAGGATAATTAATTAAATAATACATAAATAGGACAGATTAGTGTTATTCAAACGTCCTAATGTCCATTATAAGCTAGAATAATTCCCATACCCTGAGGAATTACATGCTACCCGGGCTATAGAACCAAGGGCACATGACAGGCTACCTCTGGTTATCCTGCTAGCTATAGTGTCCATCCCTTTGAGCACCTACAACCCTCAGAAGGACCATATTGGGACTCCAAAAACTATAAATACAGAGCTCTTTTGAGGATGTTGTTGGGCAGAGACCCAGTAATATTCATATCCAGACGCCGTGCCAAGGTAATCAAATACTTATAAGAGATAAGTAAGTGATTTATGGAAATGTCTGATCAGTAATATCCATCCTCAAACCTCTTTTTATCAATTAAAACTGCTGAACAACCTTATAAACCCAGTATACAGGTTTAACCCATCAGTACACGTCCCAAACAGATACCCAAAGGATTTAATAATATACCAGTGAATCTTATTATCCTTTCTCTGTCGTGGTAGCTTGGCTACAAGGCCCTACCACTCCATTGTGTATTTTATATAAATATTATCTTTGGGTATAATAATCTTTAAAGTAAAGAACCCAAAGTAACCAGGACTACGTGTTTTCATACTGAAATCCCTGAAGAGAGGTGTTAAAGATCCCCAATATAATTGTGGCCCATCTATAAATATTTAATAATCAATTTTGATTCAAAACAATAAACAATAACACAACCATTTAACCTTGCAATAAGCTTAATCCAAGTATTCTACGGATTTTTGCTGCAATTATTAAATAATATATTTATTATTTAAAATATCACCTCTGGTAGCTAAAGGATAGCAAGGGTCTTGGCATCCAGGAGGCTGACATTAAATCTGTCTAACCCATACTCTGTCATGGTTTATCCTTTTGGGAATCCTTATTTACATCCTCTTGCAGATTTTATTACATATTCTCTCTACTTAGTGCATAGTGTCATGACCTCCATGTAAAATGTAAATCCTTCAACTTTACTCTCCCAAATTAGACAGCCCAGACCTGTAACCTTGCTCAATTTAGAAGCAGCCTAATATAAATAGTAGCTTACCTGATCAGCCCTCGCTGTTACCTAGACTGTTCCCATGACATCACATATTTAGTCTGAGACCCAATCACTTCTAAATCTTTTGTAGTTCAAACCTCTTGTCTATTTAAACTGGCCTCCTTTTCCTTCTTCCTGATTGTTCCCCACGAAATTGGTTTATTACTTCTTACTAGGAATTGATCCCAGCAAGTTTCAACAGCAATTTATCTTCAATTCAGTCCTACTCTGCTCCTTGTAGCACTTGTGAGAATTATTGGCCCACAAGCTTATTCAAAAAGCAGTCTTGAAAGAAAAAGAAATTCTGAGACAATAATGTCTTATGATTGATCCTTAATCTGAGGCAGAGGCAATGGCACACTTGTGAATGTGAATGAATTCATGAATGAATGGATGGAAAATGAAAGAGATAACTAGGGATGAATTAACAAGAACCAAGGAACAAAGAGACTGAAAAACAGAATTGAATAAACTGGGAACAAGATTGGATTGAAGAAAGAGTCAAGTTTCACCAGGCAGGCATGAAAGGTTACCAATAGCAAATTGAATGGGGAGTTGAGGAGGAGGCTTGTGCAAGATGAGGTTGTTAGATGGGTGGTAGGATGATGAGGTAAAGCTTGAGTAGTAAATGAATTTGAATGAAGAGAGGTAATGAGGCGGTGAGGAAGGTATTTTGAGTGTTGATAAAATGATTGTTAATTTGAGGTTATGAAGTAGTTGGTCAATTGAAGTGCAGGGTTGAAGCTGAGTATATGAGTCTGGTTTGCGGGCCAAGGCCGTAGTTTTTGTCATGGTTGTAGTTGAGTTCTCTATCCCAACACCCCTCCATGCCTGATGAGACTTGAGTCGGAGCAGATTGACAAGGAGATTGAAGATGAGACCAGAGCACACAAAGAAAAAAATTTTTTGAAACACTTTTAAACACAGAAATGCAACACAAAGGACAGTGCAAAAGAAATAAATGGAAGAAATTCACAAAATAAATATTCAGGGACATCAAAAAAAAATTCTTTAAGGGCTTTTCTGGTCTCTGGTGAAGCATTCTACAAGCAAATTAAGGCCTTGCTGAGAGTAAGGCTTTGTTAGTGCATCTGCAGGCATGTTTTGAGATCAGATAAGATTTACACTTATGTTCCCTTGCTTAAGTTCATCTTGCATTCCTTTTGTTTTGAGGCTGAGGTGCCAGGTTTTTGAGTTTTGAGTCAAATTTCCTAATTTTATCTTTGAGGCTGCTATTATCTATTAAAAGGGGGATAGTAGGTATATTTGACTGAAAGGTGTCTTTCATGATAGCTTTGATCCAAGTGGCCTTGTGGAACCCACCAACCAGAGCATTCAATTCAGCATTGGTGGATGACCACAAGATATTCTGTTGCTTGCTGCTGTTCCAGGAAAACACACTGCCATACACTAAACATAGGCATCCTGATTGAGACTTCCAAGTGGTTGGATTGCTGGCCCAGGAGGCATTGGTGAAAAATTCTAAGGGAGGCCTATTTTCTTTAAATTCAAGTTTCAGTTTCAAGCCACGGGTTCCCTTTAGGTATCTCCACGCTCATTTAAGCTTGTTCCAATGAACAATTCTGGGTTTGGCTGAGAACCTTGCTAGGCTAGCTACAGCAAAGCTAAGGTCAGGTTGAGTGTACCAAGTGATATGGTTGAGAAGACTGATTGCCAAATGGTAATTAACATTGAGGGCTTTAAAGCTTTTGTGGTCTTTGTCAGTTGCAGGTTTCAGTTGGAGGTTGGCGGTGAGAGGTGAGAGAGAATATTTAGCTTCACTTAGTCCCATCTCCGTAAGACCAGTGACAATGTGATTTGGTGGACTCAAGAGAATTGAGTTCTCCAGAATCTCTATTTTCATTCCAAGAATGGTCTGAGGATTTTGAGCAGTTGACCTTGGGAACTTTTCCTGGAACTTCTTCTCAAAATTGAGGCCTTATCCTACCAAGATAAGGTTTTCAATGTGGAAAAAGAGCTTTGAGATTCCATCCTCAAAACTTACAGGCAAGGGTTGCAGTTGGATTCCTGGAATCCAAATTATTTGAACCATTCAGTTAAGGTTTTGTACCAGTTTTGTGGGGACTGCTTCAGTCTGTAAAGCAATTGCTTGAGTTTGAGAAACCTTGATGCTCAATTGGAGCCTTTGGGTTTCTCGATGATTATTTCTTTGTCACTGGGTGCATGTAGCAAGGCGCTGTAAGACTCCAAACGGTGCTAGGCCGTGGCAGTTCTGTGGAGGGGATAGGTGCTGTTTAGGCTGCCCTCCTGAGTGTTACAAAAATATTTAGATGTAACCAAGATCAAGGTCCAGAACCTGGTAAATGAGGAATCAAGGAGTAGAGGATAAAGATGATAATAGTTTGGTAGCGATGGAACAGCACTATATGAGACAAGATTATGCAGGGAAAAACTTGAACAAAAGAAGTTAAAGTCTGCTTAGAGTTCAAGGAACAAAAGGTGTTGTATGTAAAAAACACCCACAAGCTAATAACTCTGGTCGTCAGTAGAAGATTGGGGATGATTAACTCAAACCCAAAAACCTCCAGGTTCTCAATGAACCTGCCCAACTCTCCGCAATCAAGCGCTTGAAGGGTACCAGATAACTGAGGGTGGCTGTACAAGAAAAAGAAAAATGTTTAAGAAGCTCTAAAAGCAAACATTAACTGATTTGAAGAAAGGATAACCTCAACACTTCTCAAGGGACTCAAGATTAGGCTGGCAGAATGCAACTCCAACAAAATAAAGGGAGGTATAAAACTCCAGGTCTTAAGCTCAATAAGACCTCTTAAATCAATTGTGATTGGCTCCAGAAAGATGATCAGGGATCAGGACCAGTATGGTCAGAGAAAGGGATCAATGAGTGGTATGACACACTCAGAAATTCCAACAGACAGCATTTTCTTCAACCAGCAAGGCTATTGGTTGGTGATAAGGATCAGGTCACAGAGGGGCAAAGACTAAGGGTCAAAAATGGATCAGGGGGAAATCAGAAATATACCCAGGATAAGGATCAGGATCTAATTTCACAATAACAGGGGGGACATAAGCACACACCCCCATGGATGATGAACAAAAAGGCTGGGGAGAGCCGCTCCTTTTATGGGCCATGGGTCCCTGTAAACTATTTTCAAGAGATACTACATTAAATAGAGCGGAATTTTTTTTTTTTTTTTTTTGAGGATGAATTAAATAATAAAAGGAAATGAATGAGAAAGGATGAAAAGGAACACCAGCACGTGCCAACGGTGGGCACAGGCAGGTGAGGGTGAGGTGACAGGCCGCGCAGACAGGCCGACACCCCTTAGGCAACCGCTGGCCCGCGGATGACCGCGCAGTCAAAATCCTTGAGGGGCGCGGAACACATCACCAACCTTGCAGGCAACAGAAGACTCGCGTGGGAAACCGGTGAGCAATGAACGCGCGGATTGGATTGGGGGTAGTGAATAGATTGGTGGAGGAGACTGTTGATGGGATGGTGATGAGGAGGGACTGGAGGTTGTAACTGATTGGGTGATGAGCGAGCCGGTGAGGTGGTGATATCTTTGGGAGGATCTGATGGTTCTAGACTAAGTTCGATTGGAAGATTGGGATCATCAAGATAAGCTTCACAGAGTTGATCTCCCAAGGTGTAATGATTACAAGCAATGCGAAGTTGATCAAGTTTGACAAGTTTCTTCTGAATAGACCAGGTGGTGTAGAGGATGGTGAGGACGTAGATGAGGTAGAGTAGGACGAGGTTGATAGCCTCCAAAGGGTGAATGAAGCCATCGGAGATGATGATGATGACAAAGAGGATGGAAATGATGAGGAAGCCAAGGTTGCGGAGGAAGGAGTGACGAGGGACCTTGAAGGGTCTGATGATCCACATGGAACCAACGACAAGGGAGACAATCAGGGAACTGGTGCCAATCAATTTGCCAATCGCCAGGGAAGCCGTACCAGCCTTCATGGCGGCATAGGTTGAGGAGAAATTGGGAGCACCATTACCAAAACCAGATCAAAGATTTTTTTTTATTTTTTTTTTTTTTATTTTATTTTTATTTTATTTTTTTTTGATGATGATGCCTATGAATGATGATAAGGAAAAATCATAAAAAAAATTAAAGTCTCTGCACTGGCCAGGGTGTCCAGGATGGGGCACCACATCTCTCCCCAACTTACAGACTGTCCCTAGTCTGCACCCAAGTTTGATGCCATAAAAAGAGAAAGGAAAGAAAGATGATTGAAACCAAGGAATGGCCATTTTGATCTTGAGAGTGATTGAAAAAGAATATGTCAACCCATCCAAAGGAAAATGCTAGAAGTGGCTGAGATAAAATGAAGAAGGCCTCCAAGGTGCTCACATGCATGGCATGAAGTAGAGTTTCACAACAAAACGCAGCAGATGACCCTGGTGGTGCACAATTGGGAGGACTTACTTTTCGAACAAGTTGCATCCACAAGAATGAAATTTCTTGACCTGATCAGCAGAGAACCTTCTGGCCATCTGAGTACCATCCATTTCCTCCAAAACATATGATCCACCCCTAACTTGATGGACCACTTGGTAAGGACCATTCCAGCTGTTAGAGAAAAGCTTTCCCCACTGAGTTTCCAAGGAACAATTATAAGCCAAGACTAGATCCCCAGGGTTCAAGGGATCCCTGATTTGCTTCAAATGCTTGTCTTCCCAATAGTGAACTCATTTTTCCCTAGATCCATCATCTTCTGATAAGCTTTCCTACAGACTTCTTCACTCCTTTCCAGCTGCTTGGATCTGGCAACTAATAGATCAGTGGTGGAAGAAACCTTTTCCCAAGAAATACCTAAGAAAGGTTCCATTTCCAGATCCAGGGGAAGGACAGCCCTTTGACCAAAAATGATTTTGTAAGGTGAGTAGCCAGTGGTTTGTTGAGTTGAAATTTGATCAGAGAAGAGGACCAGGGGGAGGAATTTGCAACAATTCTTGCCACTTTCACCATCCAGTTTGACAAGAGCAGCCTTCAAAGGAGCATGGCCTCTTTCCACCATGCCTTGGCCTTCAGGATAATAAGGAGTGGTCACCCTATGTTGACCATGAAGTGATTGGATCATATCAGCCAGTTTACCACCAGACTTGGAGCCGCCATCAGTCAAATAAGATTGTGCCAAGCCATAACGCATTGTCCAAGTCTCATAAAGGAAAGCTGCTACTGATTCAGAGCTGAGGTTCTTAAGAAATGTTGCTTCAACCCATCCAGAAAAATCATCTCTAGCCACAATGAGGTACTTAGCTCCACCAGCCTTAATGTGAACCACATCCATAGCAATCCTCCCAAAGACAGTGGACTCTCCAGTGGGGTAACAAATTTCCGCCGGGCGCCTAAGATCACATTTCTGGAACACTTCACAACTCTTGCACCATTGAGAGACTGATTTCTTCAGAAATGGCCACCAAAATTTGGTTGGATATTTGTTGATAAGTTTTGGTTTCCCCACAATGACCAAGGCCTTCATGGAGACTTTCCAGGATTGAATCTTTTTTAGAAGGGATAGTGACCACAATATGGGCCCAAGGATTCCCTCTTTTTATAAGCCTAGTGCCTTGAACAAAGAAGTTGGAGGACTTGCTCTTGAGAGATTGAAAATCTTTAGCAGAGATATCAGGAGGCCTTTGGAGGGTGGAAAGGTACTTCTCTACTTTAAGACAGAACCCTTGTTGGAAGCCAGAATAATCTAGGGAGGAAAAGGTGAAGACAGGGCAAATTAAAGGCTCCTCCTTGTCAAAATCCACTCCAACATCTGATTCTTCATCTCCAAGAGGGCGGTGAGATAAACCATCAGGCATGGTGAAAGAATTTCCAGGCCTGTGAACAATATCAAAAGAGAACAACTGGACAAAAGCCACCCAACGAGTCATTGGAGCATTCAGAAGGCTGGGGGCATTGATCATTTCAATAATGGATTGTGCATCGACTTTTAACTCAAAGTGTTGACCCCAAAGGACAGTCTGGAGCTTCTTCAACATTTGGGCCACACCGCAAAGTTCCAGTTTTGGCTGGGAGTACCTGGATTCCACATCTGAGAAAAGAAGAGATTCATACAGAGCAGGAAAATCAAAACCATTATCATCTTCCTGAGTAAGGAAAGCCCCAACAGATTGATAACTAGAGTCAACAGCCAATTTTATTTTGCCAGCCCCAGGCCCATAAGAGATCTTTTTCAAAACTATGTCATTGCCAACAATAGTTTTGAGCAACTGAAATGATTGTTTGCAATCTTGGGTCCAAATCCATTCAGCTTCCTTTCTTTCTAGAAGACGCAAGGGTGAACAGATTTTGGATTGTGAGGGAATGAAGATCCTGAAATAAGTTACAACACCTAGGAAACCTCTAACTTCCGTTGGATTTATTGGAGTAGGCAAGGAGATGATTTTGTTGACTTTAGAGGGTGCCATCCTTCTTACTTCCTTGCAGACTATATGACCAACAATTTCCAAGGCAGGGACACAGGCGGCAAGTTTTGATCCAGAGACAGTAAGGCCAGATTCCTCAATTCAAAACAAAATTCTTTCCAAGATAGTAGCATACTCCCAGATAAATTGTCAGATTCCTGAGTGCCAAGGTAAGAGCTCATTATCATAGTCAGAAACTGGACCTTTAATCCCACCATCATCAATAAAGATACCCGCATGATCCGGGATTTCTTCCTGGAGGATCCACATCATCTGAGCCTGATAGACTGCAAGCTAGTTGGTGGCACCTTGAGGCAATTGAGTCAGTTGAAATCAACCAAGGGGAGTATCAAAAGTAGTGAGGGGACAAGAAATAGGATGCAAGGATTGCTCGTCATAGCCACCCATAATGTCACATAGACCATAGCAAGCTCTCCCAGAGAAGGATTTGAAAAATTATTCAGTAGCAGGAGGGATACCAGAGTCTTTAATAGTAGCCTTATTTAGAGGCTGGAGATCATGAACTATTCTAAATTTACCATTACTTTTCAGGGCGCAGAAAACAGGACTGGAATAGCTAGAAGTTGATTGTAAGTATAAACCTGTTTGGACTTGTTTGCGGATCAACTTGATGAATTCATCGACTTTAGCAGCAGGGATTGGGATCTTTTTCTTTTGCCAGGGATAATGTTCTAATACAGGGATGATATAGGGTAGGCCATAGGACTCTTTCAAGAGACCTCTCTCTTCTTCACAGAAAGAAATGTATTTTTCCCTAAGAGCTAGGACATTTTTGACCAAATTTAACTCATCAGGAAGAAGCCATCCATCTGGACAAAAGTTGACCACTTTCAGACGTTCTTCAGTGACCCAACCAGAGGGAATGAATGGACCAGTGAGGGATTGGGATAGACCACAGTAAGGATCGTGGGATAGAGAAGGAGGCATAAGAGAAGGATTGAGGTTGAGAGGCATTGGTTGATTGAATGGCTGGACCTTCTTTGCAACTGGTTTGTACTTAGTGGCAAAGGAGAGGAATCCTTGCTTCCTCCAAGCATTGACCAGTGAGACCTGAATACAAAAACTGAGACCATGTTCCAACATCTTCCAAGTTTGATGTTCTGCGGCGTCCTTGAAAGGTGCCTTCTCCATAAAAGAGGATCCAAAAGATAAAAAATTGCTCACATGTGTGGCACAGGGTAGAGTTTTGAAAATGACAGTAGTAGAAGCCCCTGGTGGTGCACAATTGGGAGGACTTACTTCTACCCCAAATTGCCTCCAACTAAGACCATACTCCTTCATACCAAAGCCACCAAGAAAAGAATCAAGATTGAGATCTAGTTTAGACTCATTGCGGAGATTCAAAACCAGAATAGAGGATGATTGATCAGGCTGAAAAGAAAAAGGAAAAGAAGATACAACAGATCCAGACAGAGAAGAAATATTTTTGGATTTTTCGGATTTTTCATGTGTTTGATTTTTGATCTTATTTGGATGAGAAGGAAATGATGAGGAAAAAGAAAGATATGCCACGGAGGTGGGAGTTGGTCCATGAGTTGAAGTCTGAGGCTGAGAAGAACTAAAACTATCAGTAGGGCCAACTATTCTGCAAAAAAATGAGGATGAGAGGAATGAGAGTTTTCTTTCTGCTTTCCCTTCAGGACAGATTTGGGAGGATGACCAGGGAAGTCTCTTTCCCAACAACCAGAATCAAGAGAACAAAGAGGAAATTAAATCTTGCTGCCATCAGCATCAGGGAGGAGAATTCTCTCCCAAACTTGATCAGAAAACATCAGGGTAGCACCAAAATCCATGAAGAAAGGCCTTCCCAAGATCATGGGACCATCCAGACGAGTGATCCAGAAGTGACAGGTGCCAACAATATTTTGACCAATTTGAACAGGGATATCCTCAGAAATACCAACCAGCTCACAGGACTGGTTCCCTATTCCATACACAGCAGAATTGAAACTGACCCTTGGGCTAAGTTTAAGCTTGCAGGCCATGGAGTCCGAAATCAAGTTGAGCTGAGAACCCAAATCCACAAGGAGAGAAACCGTTTTAGTTGAATCACCACGATAACATGGGAGAAAGCCAAGAGGACAGGAATAAAGGTTGGCATCTGAAGAGGGATCTGTTCCACCAGAATCCTCCATCAGAGTACCAGAGGAGACCTTTAATTTGTCAGGAACAATCTCCACACATTGACAAGAAACCCATTTGTTCATCCCTTCATCCACAGATGGAGAGATTGACAGGAGTTCAGCCACAGATAGATCAGGTATTTTAAGATCAGAAATTTTCTTTAATACTCCTTCCACAGCATTAGGGTAGTCCTTGGAGATGCCCCTCTCAAATGGAACTTTGGGCTGGGTGGAGGGAGGAAGATCAGGTGAAATAGGTGCTGGAAGAGGACCTGAGGGTTGGACAGGTTGAAGAGGGGGAAGATCAGAGTTGTCCTGGAACCTTTCCATAGGTGGTTTCCTTTCTACTTCCATGTCCTCCACATCAGAGGAAGGAGGCTCAGGTGAAGATCAACTTTTAACAGGTTTTTGCAGGATTGAGGATGGAACAGGAGGAGACTTATGAGGTTTTGGTTCCTCATGGCGTTTCCTAGCTGGATCAGATTGATAGGTGCCAGGGAAGCTGGAAGAAGTGAAAGCTGGAGGATACCAAGGTTGAAGAGTTCCACAGGATGATCAAACATCCACAGAGACCAAGGATGCCTTCTTGGGAGTTGGTGGTTGGTATGAGGCCACCACATGAAGGATCTGACAAGATGAATTGAAAGGGATCAAATCACCATTAGGAAGGAAGAAATTATTTCCCTTCTGCTCTACTAACCCCTCCTCCTTGTCCTTCTGGAGTTCAGGACATATACCAGTACCATGGCCTTCCCTATGGCAATAATAACAGACTAGAGGAGATTTAGGAACAGAATTAGCAGGTTTAGGAGTGGCTAAAGAGGATATTTTCTGATCTATTTCATTCTCAAATGCCTGAAGTAATTTAGTGATCTCATCTATAGTAGCAGATTCCTTATTGGCCTGGGGGTTTGATTTGGGTCTATGATTTGCTCCCATCTTGTTCATGATTTTGTTGGATTCTTGGAAGGAGGGAGCATGGACTGGTTCAGCAATTCTGGTCTGTTCAAAAGTGAGGGAAGTTTGACCTTTCATGACCTTGTCCACTGCTCCCCTCAAAACCAGAAAAGCAGGAAGTTTGAATCAATTATCCCTAGTAGTGATCATGGATCCAGATTTGACCAGTTCATCCCTAATTCTTTCCTGGACTCCTGGTGAAAAGGATTGGAAAAATCGGACTCAAATTTTGTCCACAGTGTCAATGTGATTGTTTCTGATGAGGTAAGATTGGATAGGATCCCAAGATTTTCTGAAAGACTGATAATCTGAAGCTGAAGAGACACCACCATTGGAGATCCATTGAGAAACCAGGGAATCCAAGTATTGTAAAGTAAATCTGGCTACATCTATTTTTCCCCAATAGTTCAAAATAGCCTTCTTCAAGAGCCTCCAGTTATGAGTTTTGAATCTATCAAACAATTTGATAAGCTCCATAACTTTGTCAGAAGAGATAAAAAATTGTAACTGATAAGCCATATCATGTTCACTGGCACCATCCACTTCAGCAGCCATCTCATAGGAGTCCAGGAATTGTTGGACATTGGTCCCATTGAAGCCTAAGTTTTTGTTCTGAGGTTTGATTTTGACCATCTTGGCCCAAACAGATGAGGAGGATCCAGCAGATTCCATGTTGAAGGGTTCCTAAGAGATCCAAAAGAGCAGAGTTCCAAGGTGGCTCACAAGTGTGGCAAGAGTAGAGTTTCACAAAAACAACAAGGATCTTGCCCAGATGGTGCACAATTGGGAGGACTTACTTCTGAACCAAGTTGCCTCCACGGATCAGATCTGAAAAAAGAACAAACAAAAAAAGAAAGAAAAGAAAAAAAAATGGATTGGATTTTGGAGTTGATTCTTCAAGTTGTGTTTGTAAATCCCAAGGTTGCTGGTTTGATCCCGGCCCGGGGGACCAAATGTAAGACTCCAAATGGTGCTAGGCCATGGAAGTTCTGTGGAGGGGAAAGGTGCTGTTTAGGCTGCCCTCCTGAATGTTACAAAAATATTTAGATGTAACCAAGATCAAGGTCCAGAACCTGGTAAATGAGGAATCAAGGAGTAGAGGATAAAGATGATAATAGTTTGGTAGCAATGGAACAGCACTATCTGAGACAAGATTATTCAGGGAGAAACTTGAAAAAAAGAAGTTAAAGTCTGCTTAGAGTTCAAGGAACAAAAGCTGTTGTATGTAAACAACGCCCACAAGCTAATAACTCTGGTCGTCAGCAGAAGATTGGGGATGATAAAATCAAACCCAACCAACCTCCAGGTTCTCAATGAACCTTCCCAACTCTACGCAATCAAGCGCTTGAAGGGTACCAGATAACTGAGGGTGGCTGTACAAGACAAAGCACAATGTTTAAGAAGCTCTAAAAGCAAACAGTAACTGATTTGAAGCAAGGATAACCTAAACACTTCTCAAGGGACTCAAGAGTAGGCTGGCAGAATGCAACTCCAAAGAAAAGAAAGGGAGGTATAAAACTCCAGGTCTTAAGCTTAATAAGACCTCTTCAATCAATTGTGATTGGCTCCAGAAAGATGATCAGGGATCAGGACCAGTATGGTCAGAGAAAGGGATCAAGGAGTGGTATGACACACTCACAAATTCCAACAGACAGCATTTTCTTCAACCAGCAAGGCTATTGGTTGGTGATAAGGATCAGGCCACAGAGGGGCAAAGACTAAGGGTCAAAAATGGATCAGTGGGAATTCAGAGATATACCCAGGATAAGGATCAGGATCTAATTTCACGATAACAGGGGGGAAATAAGCACACACTCTCATGGATGATGAACAAAAAGGCTGGGGAGAGCCCCTCCTTTTATGGGCCATGGGTCCCTGTAAACTATTTACAAGAGATACTACAAATAGAGCGGATTTTTTTTTTTTTTGAGGATGAATGAAATAATAAAAGGAAATGAATGAGCAAGGATGAAAAGGAACACCAGCCCATGCCAATGGTGGGCACAGGCAGGTGAGGGTGAGGTGACGGGCCGCGCAGACAGTCCAAAGCCCCTTGGCAACCGCTGGCCCGCAGATGACCGCGCGGTCAAAATCCTTGAGGGGCGCGGGACACATCACCAACCCGCGCAGGCAACAGAAGACTCGCGGGGGAAACCGGTGAGCAATGAACGCGCCGATTGGATTGGGGGTAGTGAATAGATTGGTGGAGGAGACTGTTGATGGGATGGTGATGAGGAGGGACTGGAGGTTGTAACTGATTGGGTGATGAGCAAGCCGGTGAGGTGGTGATATTGTTGGGAGGATCTGATGGTTCTAGACTAGGTTGGATTGGAAGATCGGGATCATCAAGATAAGCTTCACAGAGTTGATCTCCCAAGGTGTAATGATTACAAGCAATGCGAAGTTGATCGAGTTTGACAAGTTTCTTCTGAACAGACCAGTTGGTGTAGAGGACGGTGAGGACCTAGATGAGGTAGAGTAGGACAAGGGTGATAGCCTCGAAAGGGTGAATGAAGCCATTGGAGATGATGATGATGACAAAGAAGACGGCAATGATGAGGAAGGCAAGGTTGCGGAGGAAGGAGTGACAAGGGACCTTGAAGGGTCTGATGATTGACATGGAACCAATGACGAGGGAGACAATCAGGGAACCGGCACCAATCAATTTGCCAATTGCACAGGGAAGCCGTACCAGCCTTCATGCGGGCATAGGTAAAGGAGACATTGGGAGCACCATTACCAAAACCAGATCAAAGATTTTTTTTTTTGATAATGATGCCGATGAATGATGATGAAGAAAAGTCATAAAAAAATTAAAGTCTCCGCACTGGCCAGGGTGCCCAGCATGGATCACCACAGTGCTTTTCATGTAAAAATGTTTAATGGGCTGCCTGAATTTGAGGGCTGAGAGAAGTAGGAGTTTGAGAGTTGAGGGTTTTCTGGTGGGAGCAAATTTTTCAAATTAGTCTAAGCCTGCAATTTGGTTAAAGCCTTGAATGCATAACCTTGACTTGTATTTGACTGGGACGCTGTCGCAGTTGTATTTGATTTGGAACACCCAGGTTGTGTTCAAGCAATGTTGCGGTGGCGGTCCAAAATAGTCTTCCCACACATCCAGTTCCTCAATAGTTGAGAGTTCCAAAGTGATAGCGGTAATCCAATTCCTGCTTTTGGCGCAGGCAATAGCTTGTTTGTAGGCTTCTGTTTTGTAATGATGGTAGAAACAGTAGCGCTGTGGAGGCCTTAAGGATGAGCAGTTTCTCAGGTTTTGGAAGGGAGAAGCTTGAATTGATGCTTGAGACAGTTGGTGATTGATACCAGTCAGCGTGGGTTGACTTAGAGAGGGAGTTTTAGTCAGGCTAGCTTTTCTGATGAGTGCTTCCATTTCCTCTTTTTTGGGGGGATTGGTCCCTTCCACCTCCAAATACAAGCTGTAAAAGTCAATTTCTGTCTGCATTCTATAGCCTTCCCACTGAGCTGATTGTTGCCCACAGCCACTTACTTCATCTGAAGGTGATGGGTTTATGTTTTTTTGGATCAAATTGTCTTCTTCTTTGGGATACCATGGTGATCCAACATTTGGGTGATCCATCTTAAGTAATCAAACATGTTTAGTCAAGATTAATCTTCCTTCTTTTGTCAAGATACAATAGGAGAGGAGGAGTGGGTTAAAACCCACCAGCACTCCTTCTTCCCCCTTTTTGTCCAATTTTCAAGATTTAGTTTGCTTTTCAAGGAGATAGACACAGGTATTTCCTAGTGGTTGAACAAATGAAGGCAAAAGTGAGTATCCATGTACCTTTTCCAAGAGAGTTACCTTATCTTCCCCTCTTGGTATTTTATTTAGCAAGAGGCAACTACCTTTGATGATCTTGTCCCATGTGTTTTCAGGGATTTGTCCATATTTGATGATTGATTGGGAGGACTCAAATATAACTTTATTAGCTTGTTTGGCTTGTCTGTTATGTTTGGGATGGTAAGGTTCAGATGTGACTTGGAAAATGTGATTTTTCTCTAAGATTGAGGTGATTTTCTGATTCACCAATTCCATACCCCTGTCTGAGCAAACTTCCAATGGATAATATACCCGTTTCTTGAATTCCTTCTACATTAGATCTATGAGGATATTTGCAGTTTTTCCTTCAAAGCTAGTGAAAAGGCTGCAAGGTATCCAGAGGCCTTGTCAACAAGTGAAGTGTGAATTGAGAACCTCTTTTTGACTGCGGTTTGCTGGGACCAATCAAATCTAAATGTATTCTCTCAAATACTTTGTTGAATTGCTTGGATGTATGATTGAAGGATGATTTAGTAATTTTCCTCCTGATACATTTAACACACTGGAAGTTGGATTGAGCTTCACTAGGAATGTGCTGGACAAATTGGCCAAGACTTGAGAGGGATGAATGATCAAATTTCCAATGAATACTCATAAGCTCTGATTCCGCTGAGTTAAGAAAACAAGATTTAATGGCGTGTGACAATATATTTTGGTAAAATGCTGGAGAGGGAATCAAGTAGAGATTGTTAATGATTGATCCCAAAAATAATGTTGTGTTTGAATGAGTAAGAGTGAAGGTGTCCTTCTTTGCATTGAGAATGCAGCCAGCCTAGTTAAGAGCGCCGGTGCTAAGAAGTTTAATTGTGACTTCAGGGACATAAAAAAATTCAGATAGTTGGAGAGTGAAGTCCTTCCAACAGAGTCAAATGGTGCCTTTTCCTTTAATGTTTAAGCTTTCCCCTTCTTTTCTGGTTCTTATGGCGTTTTCTGTGCAAGAAGCCATGTCTATGAAGTAACAAATGCTGTTTATCATATGAAACAACGCGCCGCTGTTGGGGAGAAATTTTTTTTGTGGGTCCCCATGGTCAATCCAGAGGGAAACAAGAGCAAGATAATCTGCGGTCAGAGTCTTATCTTTTGATCCTTATTTCCTTTCCTTCCACTTTGCCTGCTCATCTTTCCACCATTTGGGAGCAATCTTGGGATGCAGGTGCCAAAAATTATTGGCAGAGTGTGATTTGTCCTGCTTTGGGTTGTGATAGCCATCTGTAAATTTTTTTCTTTCCCCCACTTGGCCCTTGAGCCATGAATTTGAAGTAGTGCAGAACAGAGCCACCACCTTTTTTGACAATGAGAATGGTTCCATTGAATTCTGCGCCTTTGATTTGTTGTTCAGTTGGTTAAGGTGATTGATGACAAAACTGACAGTCAGTTCTTTTTTGGTATTCATAATTTGCCGTTTGAAGTCCTTAATGGAATTGGGGAACTTGAACAGGAGAAGATAAGCAAGTATGTCTTTAGGAAGGGTGATTCCAACCTTGTAAATTTTCTTAAGAAAAACTTTGGCCTTTGTAGTAAAATCCTCAATTTGATTGCCTTTAAATCTCAGGTATAGCAAATCATTGAATAGCCTGGCTTGATTTGAGGCTTTAGACAAAGCGTATTTCTCAATAATTGTGTGCCAGAGTAGTTTGGGAGAGTGACCACATTGTTGTGGGTGGAAGATTCTAGTTTTGAGATTATTAATAACTTCATCTTGTCATTGACCTTTGGTTCCAGCTCCAAGGGTCCTTCATTGATGGCTTCTGAGCTTCCCCTGACATCTAATATTGCATCCAGTGTGTCCTTCCAGATCCTGTAATTGTCTTTGCCAAGCATTGGAATGGTTTCTAGTGCGGTTTTTAGCATGGCCTGTCTAAAGTGATCCATGGTAGAGAAATGGGATTTGAATTTCTAAGGAAGGACTTGAATTCCTTGGTTCTTGGTGGTTGAGGGAAAGTTTTTCCTTTTGGATTTTGAAGGTGAAAGAGATAAATAGGGCCAAATTACCAAGAACCAAGGAACAAAGAGACTGAAAAACAGAATTGAATAAACTGGGCACAAGATTTGATTGAAGAAAGAGTCAAGTTTCACCAGGCAGGCATGAAAGGTTACCAATAGCGCATTAAATGGGGAGTTGAGGAGGAGGCTTGCGCAAGATGAGGTTTTTAGATGGGTGGTAGGATGATAAGGTGAAGCTTGAGAAGTAAATGAATTTTCATAAAGAGAGGTAATGAGGCGGTGAGGAAGGTATTTTGAGTGTTGATACAATGACTGTTAATTTGAGGTTGTGAAGTACTTGGTCAATTGAAGTGCAGGGTCAAAGCTGAGTCTATGAGTCTGGTTTTTGGGCTAAGGCCGTAGTTGTTGTTGTGGATTTAGTCAAGTTCTTTATTCCAACCAAAAACAGCAGGAAGAAGAGCTCCTTAAAACCAAAAGATGGTGCTCATGTGGAGCTCATGTAATGACAAGAAAAAGGCAAAAGTTCCACCCCAAATGGGCTCTACTGGCTCTACAAGCCCTGTTACTTGGTTTGGGATTACTCAACCCACTTGGCATTAGTTCTGAACCCTTTCAACCAGCCGTTATCTCTTGAATTTGGGGTTTCCATCCTCACAGGGCTGAACCAGCCCCTTGCTGTTCAGACCCTGGCTGTTTTTCTATTACAACCAGCCCTGTTACCTGGTTAAATCTCTCTTCTGGCCCTTTATATACACTCACAGGCCTGGTTACCTCCTGCAACCAGGCCCCTGGCCCTCAAAATGGCTAGGGTGGACCCAGAATTACTCTGGTTGCGGCCAAGAAATCATGAGGGGGGGGGGTGTAACTGGCGGGCTTGGGGGACCCCCCCTCCTTTGCTCACATCCCCTGGGAAGGTGATCAAATCCTCCTCCAGGGGCCCTGGGGTTCCAAACCCCCAGGGCTTTTCACAAAGAATGTGCACTGGGTGGTTGTCAGGCCCACCCAGCCCCATTGATTGCCTCCCCCTTGGTAATGGGTGGGGGAGATGGCCCCATCTTAATCAGTCTTGAGGTGGGGGGGGGGGGTGATCAAGTACCCTCCCACCTTGCAGGTTGCCTTTTTTGCAACCAGCTGGCTGGTCTGGCAAAGGAGGGACCAGCCATCCTCCCACCCCTTGCAACCAAGCAAGGGGAAGGAGGGAGGCAGGGGCCGCCAGCCCCTGCAGCCGCAACCAGCCAGGTGGCACAACTGGGGCCGCGGCCCTGCACACAGCGGGTGGGGGGACTCCAAATGGAGTCCCCTTCCCCCTATGACGGCCCTGCACAGGCCTTCAGGCCCCAAAAAGGGCCTCAGGTGAGAAACAAGGGGCTCCAAGCGGGCAGAAACATGGGCCGCCAAGGCCCAATGACCCCAGAAAACATACTTTGGCGGGCCAGCCCGTCTGACCAAGTATGTCCATAATAATCTTTGCGCCCATAAATGCCCAGATAAGCCCATTTGGCTAATGTGGAACATTGACCCTGATGGACCCATGAAGGCCCGTTTCCAAATTGACTCAGAAAACATGTTTTGCCACCCAAATGCCCAAAACCAATAAAATCCACCTAGGCCCAAGTGCCCCACATGATTTCAAATGGGCCGTTGTGGTGAACCATTTGGGAAACCGTGGGAAAAGAGTTCAAAAACTAAAAAAAAAAAATTCCTGTCCTGGCGCATCGCTCATCCTCATCCTCATCCTTGCGCCTTGCTGATCCTCATCCTCATCCTCATCCTCGCGCGTCCTCATCCTCATCCTTGCGCGTCCTCATCCTCATCCTCCCGCATCCTCATTTTCATTGTTGCTCATCCATCATTGTCATTGTTGCGCGTTGCTCATCCATGCCTTACCAAACCCATCCCGACCGCACCGCCAAGCCCTTGTCCAATCCTCGGATCCATCAATCTCCCGTCACACTCAATCTATCAGTTGCCAATCTCAAGCCCGTCAGGATTTACTCAATCGCATCAAGCCGTCGAGTCCTGCCTGCCATCATTGGATCCGTCAACCTTCCTGGGACTCTCCCACCCTCTTCCGCCTTTGGGCGAGGGGTTGAGATTGTTGTCTACCACCTGCAAACACCTGCGGGCGGTCTGATCTGTTTTTTTTTTTCTTTTTTATTCTTCTTTTCCCACCCCTTCCGCCTTTGGGTGAGGGGTGGGTGATTCCAGTATTGTTGCGCGCGCCCATCCACGGACGGACGCAAGAGATGTTTAAGGGATGAGAAGGATTTCCACCGGCCTGCGTGATCAAATTTTTCTGATCACCTGATTTTCTTTCTTTTTCCGCTCTATTTGTAGAATCAGTTGTTTATAGTCTAAAAGGGCCTCCTGCCCATATAAGGAGGGGATCTCCCCTGCCTTTTAACAGATCAGCAAATCCTATCATCACATCAGATATCTATGATTGCCCCTTGACCCTTGAGCCTCCATACTCAAAACCCTTGATCCCTGATCCTTATCACCAACCAATAGCTTTGCTTGTTGAATGAGAATTGGAATAATTGAATTCTTGAGTGTGTTACACCACTCCTAATCCTTTTATCCGACCATACTGGTCCTGATCATCCTTTGATTATCTTTCTGGACCCAGTCACGTTTGACTGAAGAGGTTTTATTAAGCTTAAAACCTGGAGTGTTAAACCTCCCCTCACTTCTTTTGAAGTTGAATTCCGCCACGCTGCTCTTGAGTCCCTTGAGAAGTGTTGGGTTATTCTTGTTTGAATCAGTTATTGTTTTTTCTTCTAAAGCTTCTTCAAACAATTAGCTTTGTCTTGTGCAGCCACCCACAGTTATCTGGTACCCTTCAAGCGCTTGATTTCCAAGAGTTGGGCAGGTTCATTGAGAGCCTGGAGGTTGTTTGGGATTGGGTTGATCTTTCCTGAGCTCCTGCTGACAACCAGAGCTATTAGCTTGTGGGTGTTTTCACTCACAATTTCCTTGTCTTGTTGAACTCTGAACAATTCTTGACTACTTCTATTCAAGTTTTTTACCAACATCATCTTGCCTCAGATAGTGTTGTCTCCCAGCTACCAACTACTATAATCTTTATCCTCTTACATTTGGTTCCCTGTTTACCAGGTTCTGGACTTTGATCTTGGTTACATTTAAATATTTTTGTAACACTCAGGAGGGCAGCCTAAAAAAAGCACCTATCCCCTCCACAGAACTGCCAACGCCCTGCGCTGTTTGGAGTCTTACACTGTGGAGGCCCATTTGTGCATTCCATTTGGATTGAAAACTAATATGCACATTACTTGAGTGTATCTGTATTTTAACAGCACTTTCCACTATCCTTTCTACCAAGCCTACTAAGAGTAGAGTCCCCTTTGTGCCAAGCCCTACTTGCATGTCAGCAGCCCTTGTGAAAGCTTTCACCTCATATCAAAAAGTGCTGAGATGGCTAAACTCAGCATATTGAAAGAAAATCAGCACCCCATTCACACATGAAATCCATCTATTTCCAGGAAGCAGGAAAGGAATGAAGCAATTCAAAAAACTGAATTTCAACTCTTGGTTGCCAATTGGAAAGATATACTAGATAGTGAAACTTGCTTGACCAGATATTAGCTACAAAGTATCCCTATTGCTAGATTCTCAGAATTTCAAGGTATCTCTCACTGAAAAGAAGTATCAAAATTTTGGAAGTACTTAGCAAATTCAAAAGACCAGAAGCTCCTAATATCAAAGAGGAACACTTCAGAAAATCTTGTGTGCTACAGAAATTACACCTGGGCTGCTGATCCTGTCTCTCAAACCACACAGACTGATTTGATATACTTCTTTTGTGGATCTCTTCTATTTTGGACTAGTCAATGGCAAAGGAACATCATGGATTCTCAAATGGAGGCAGAGTGTAATGCTCTCCATGATGGAAAAACCAGAATTTTGATGGATAAATTACTTAATTCATGAATTATGGAGGAGACCAATCCAAAGTAGAATCCATACAATAGATGATAAAGGTTGAGATTGAGGGAATTTGAGCTAAGAACCAGGACCACTGGTGTTTTTCATTTCATTCAGAATGAGGCACGAGTGACAATGAGTGTGAGCTTGAGAATGAAATGAAGGAGTTGAACAAGATGAATAGGAAGAAAAACAAACGTGGGAATTGAAGGCTTGAGGTTCAGGAATCTTGTTTGATCATGAAGAAGGACATTTGAGTATACAACTATGGTTGATGTAGCAAAGTGGCAAGAGACTTTTTTAGATTCAATGGAAAGAAGAATAGAGACAGAAAGGGAGCATATTTGTTTGACTTGAGATGATGGTAAGGTGATGACCGGGTTGACATGGTTGAGGGAATTGAGACTTGTGAGTTGATATCTGAGCAATGGAGAAAGTTGGTTTGAGTTGACTTGGGATCAAACCAACGCTTTGTACCAATGCTGTTAGGGTCATCTGGCCTTCTATTGGTGGAGTGTCCACAGTGAGCTCTCTCAAGCCTAGCGCTCTTGAGTCTCTTACAGAGATGAAAAAATATTTTTTTTTGGAGTAATTCTAAAACCAACTTCATCAATTTAAAGACTTAAGGATTGAAAGAAGATGTATCAAAAAAAATATTTATAATACAACTGATAAAATCCAATCAAATGGTGGCCAATGGACTAACCAATAGGGTTAATCAAAATTAAATTCTTAGAATTATCCATCAAGTTAGTACCTGATCTGGCTTCTCATGCATTGAATTAAGGAGGTCTGTTAAGAATATTAGGGGAAGATAGCTAGTCCATTTATTGTTTTGTGAATTTTTCTTTTTGCATGTTTGAAGTGCGCAAATTGTTGTTCAGGATGCAGACACTGCATTTCTGGCTCATGCTGGACCCTAGTTGCACATCTTCTTTTAGTACAATTCTATCATACCAAAATCATTGTTTCTTCTTCATCCTATCCTTTTATTTTTATCCTTGATTCACTAATCTACTCAATCACTCATCCACTTCCTATCATTCTGACCATCATCAACCCAATTAACCCAAATGTTCAAAAAGGTCAGGAAGGACCCCAAAGCTGGTAAAGACTAATTCAACACCTATAAAACTATTCGAAATGTACTAATCTCAACCAACAGCTCACCTCATCATCCCTCCTCAGGATCTCTCAAGGTTTCTTCCTCAGTCTATAAGACCAAAAAACTCATGCATGAATATTCAATCTTCCTATCCTTGGAGATTCAATCTGAACATAATTTTCCAGTTATCAATTTTGTTTAGCCTAATTTTAAAACATTGCTAATAATTGAGGGTGCTGATAAAAAAAGTAAAAAATATTGTCTCTGTTTGTTGAGTGTTTCTAATATTTAATATCATTTTATTTCTTCAAACTTGTGTTGATTTAGAAATAAACCATTCCTAATTTCTATAATATTGGAATGAAACAGTGGTCCTGGTTTCCACTCATCTTATTTTACAACCTCAACCCTCAGTACATGAAACCTCTACCTATGCATCCACTAGCTACACTTCCTGAGGCATCTCCATGCATGCCCTGCAGGTTCTATGCAATCTTCATGGCTTTCTCTATCTCCCTCTCTATGACATTTTGCATCCTCTATCTACCCCTAATTAAATTTTCATGAGTTAGTACATATTAAATAACAAAGTATATAAATAATAGATCCTCCTATCTGGTCTGCCCATTCTCCTAGGAATTTCAGATCCACACATGATAGAGAATCCTGGACAGGGCCATAACACAATATGTCATTTTCAGCCTCTATCCTAATAGGCAAACATATAATGCCATAGGTACAGAGTTTCTCAGAACCTAAAACTAATCCCTGAAGGCATCCAACTCAATCTTCACATATAATGGTCTCTCCTCCTTCCAGGAAAAATTCCCCCCAAAGAATAATGATTCTAATTCTTATTAGTTCAGTTCAATTCCAATGGATGCCTTCTAATCACAAGAAAGCAAATGAGCCTTCCTTACTCATCTGAAATTCCCCTCTGGTGCTACTTTAATATGATTCAGTCAACCAGTCACCCTCATTGCCTTAATTCTGCAGTAAGCTCATTCCTTACTTCATCAACCCTTTTCCTTCTTCAAACCCTCATCCTTTTACTTGAAATACATCCTCCTCAATCCTGGGATCTGGAGCAGTATTTCCTGTGCAATCTTTCCCTTGCACACCAGGAGCAGTTGAAAATTATACTAACTCATTCCCAAAAGTTACTACCCTTCTCTCAGTTTCTAGTCAATGTACATCCATTCCATTCAATCTTATATCTGACATTAGATATAACTGCCTAGGAGTTTTTGGGATCAGTGCTGGTTTGGGCTAAACAGTGTGATGCAGTTCACAATCCAAGGAATTTCTAAAAATTGTATAGCTACTCCCATGGGATCTATCAACCCCCAATCAACTCTATTTTCTGGCCGACTACTTTGACAGACTCAGAAAGATTTCAAAGAAATTTGATAGAATTTCACAGAATTGTAAGAAATTTGACACACTTCAAAATTCTTTGATACACTTCAAAAAAATTAAATTTTTTCAATCATATTCAAGTTTATTTGACCAGATTTGACAAAAATTAACCAATTTCGAAAAATTCCAATCATTCTTGAAAAGATTTTACTTGATTTGACCAATTTCAAAAACCTTTAAAATGTTCAAACAAGGTTCAACCCATTCAACCAGCTTTGGATTACTTTGATGGGGACTCAAAACAAGTCCAACTCTTCATTTTTGGCCATTCCTTCCTTAATCCTGTCAAAATTAGCATTTTGAAAATCATGCTGGAACAAAAACAAAAATTATTGTTTATTCCTGGAAGAAGGCACAAACCAGCATATACCAATGGCAAAGACCAGATGAATAGTAAGACAAAAAACTGAATGGTCCTTTTATTAATTTCTTGCATTGAAAGCATCAAAATAAGACTGATGAAAATTTCATTTCAATTCAATATCTTTCTTGAATAATCAGGCCAATCAGAAATTCATCATCCTTTTCTCAGTCTCTACCAAACCAAGGACCAAAGCTTTCTTTGAACTAAAATATCAGGAATATAAATGATGAAATGGGTATGCAGACCAGACAGCTTCTCTCATTCTCATCAGCTTATTCCATCCTTCTTTTGATCCAATATTTAATCAATGAGAAATCCACTCAATCTTCATCATCACTTCTGCATAATACCCCTATTCTTCACATAAATGACTCAATTGTTTAACTTCATCTATTCTCATAGAACAGTCCAAGCCTTGACTCACAACCAAAAAAGCGCCAAGTTGCCAATACCTATTAAGAAGGTCTCTTGCCACTATCCCCCTACTTATATATACCTAATGGGTGTATTAATGGTTAAATTTTTGTAGGATTTTTTCATTTTTTCTTTTCTTTTCTTTTCTTTTCTTTTCTTTTCTTTTCTTTTCTTTTCTTTTCTTTTCTTTTCTTTTCTTTTCTTTTCTTTTCTTTTCTTTTCTTTTCTTTTCTTTTCTTTTCTTTTCTTTTCTTTTCTTTTCTTTTCTTTTCTTTTCTTTTCTTTTCTTTTCTTTTCTTTTCTTTTCTTTTCTTTTCTTTTCTTTTCTTTTCTTTTCTTTTCTTTTCTTTTCTTTTCTTTTCTTTTCTTTTCTTTTCTTTTCTTTTCTTTTCTTTTCTTTTCTTTTCTTTTCTTTTCTTTTCTTTTCTTTTCTTTTCTTTTCTTTTCTTTTCTTTTCTTTTCTTTTCTTTTCTTTTCTTTTCTTTTCTTTTCTTTTCTTTTCTTTTCTTTTCTTTTCTTTTCTTTTCTTTTCTTTTCTTTTCTTTTCTTTTCTTTTCTTTTCTTTTCTTTTCTTTTCTTTTCTTTTCTTTTCTTTTCTTTTCTTTTCTTTTTCTTTTTGTTTCTTTTTCTTTTCTTTTTTCTTCTTTTTTCTTCTTTTTTCTTCTTTTTTCTTCTTTTTTCTTCTTTTTTCTTCTTCTTTCTTCTGTTTTCTGCTTTTTTCTTCTTTTTTCTTCTTTTTTTCTTCTTTTTTCTTCTTTTTCTTCTTTTTTTCTTCTTTTTTCTTCTTTTTTTCTTCTTTTTCTTCTTTTTTCTTCTTTTTTCTTCTTTTTTCTTCTTTTTTCTTCTTTTTTCTTCTTTTTTCTTCTTTTTCTTCTTTTTTCTTCTTTTTTTCTTCTTTTTTCAAAAATAAAAAAAGAAATAAACCAAAAAAAGAAAAAATAGAAGGAAAACAGAAGAAAATAAAAAGAGAACAGAAAAGAAAAAAGAGAAAAAGAGAAAAAAGCAACAAGA